>JAPMOQ010050131.1:2511493-2560046 GCA_026543055.1 Argiope trifasciata
CATTTCTCTTGATTTCCAGAGAACTTGCATCTTAGAATCCCTTTCTCCCTATTTCTTTTAAATAAATTTTCAAATTTGGGGGAAATTCAAAGGAAAAAGATCTTGATTTAAAAAAAGTGGGCTGAATATTTCTTTAATGTAATTTTTTTTTTAATTTGACTAGATTTTTTGCATTACTTTATTTTAGTGTTATCTATACATAATTTTTTCTTTTTTTTCTATTAATGATATGAAGACTAATTGAATAAAAAATTATTTAAAACATTGATTTTATTAAGACTCAAAACTAGGGTGTAGAAAGGGGGAAAAATTGTCTGCTTTTATTTATTTATTTATTTACATTTGATTGAAACAATGCTTTTAAAAGGACTAATGTTAAGGATTATGTTATTTGAACTGTTGAGTGAAAAATAAAGGTTTTTAAATTCTTAATATGCTCTTCCTACTCGCCCTAGTTACGCCACCGAATTGAAGTAAGAATAAATTACTCTCAAACTCTGGATCTCAATGTTGTTGCCTTAGTTGGACTTAATCGGTTCGCTTGAAGCAAAATTCAGTCTATTTTCTTTTTTTTAGATGTAAATTCAAGAGGGTTTATTTATATGTTAAATCCTTTATTTCATTACTTTTAGTATCCCAATGACATCACTATTGGGTATTGATTGTAGCATACATTCATAGGTCTAAAACATGCATACAAACAAATCTTTTTTAAAAAATATAAATAGATCACAACTTTTAATTTTAATTGTTAATCGTGTCTTTTAAGGAATTTAACCCTGAATGCGACCAGCAATGAATTTATAAGCAACTAATTAGTTTTGAGGTGGACAAAAAAACGCTAAAAGTTAATGTGCTACTAATTTCTGTAAAATTTTATTGTAAGAATTTTTTTTGGTATGGAATTTCTTTTATTTGTGAATATAGCATACATTTTTTTTACTGAAAATATTTCCGGGTTTTGTCATTACTGAAATAGCAATTACCAAAATTTAGTTTCCTCTTTTTATATATTTTTTGCATAAATAATAGTATTTAGTATTGTATTTAACATCTTACTAAATTACTTTCAAAATAGCTTGTTTTGTATTTGAGTTAGTTATCTAAATATCTTTAGTATTGAAATTCGCCACCTGTCTGTCAATTATTCCGTTGACTATTCCACTCCTCTTTCAGAATTCTTACAAAGCTGAGAAATTCGCATTTAAAAAAATGTATTTGAATTCACTTTTGATGCTTTTTTATGTATATATTTGAATGGAAGATTACAAGGTGCACTGAAACTCAATTAAAGAACTTATGGAAAACATTCAATTTTTATGTTTCAAATTTCTTTTGCATTTTTTTAATTGGCATGATAATAACTGAATAATGTTAAATAATAACTTAGAAATAACATGACTGTAAAATGTTAATGAAACTTAAATTAAAAAGAGCATATTTTGGTGTTTTGATATAATATTTTGCTCAGTTCTGCAAATAATGAGATTTTCTTCTTACATCACTTATTGCTTGAGGTTATTAAGTATTTTCAGTCCAAAAAATTGTTTTAGATAAAAATAAAAAAATATCATACAATAATCCAGAATACGATTTTTTTTTCAATGATTTTATGAGGATTGCAAATAAATTAGTTGGAAATGCCAGTTTTAAAACCCAGATATTTTGAATACATACTCTCTTTAAAATCCGGCAATTCCTGTTTTTGAACCTTTCAGATTTTTTTTTTTCTCCTTCAAATTAGGTAAATAGACTTTTTATCGATTGCCAAATCTCGAAATTTGCAAAATCGAAAATTTATTCCATCCTTCTTTGTCGAAGGATTCCAGAACTACCAGCATCCGTAATCCTTATGAACTCGCAAAAAGCATCAATTTATTTGCATTGAAAACTGCAAAATTTTTATACTTCATGAATCTCCGACTTATTCTTTGTAGTCATATCTGAGCCGAGTATTATTATTAAACACACAATCGAGGCGTCGTCTTCTTTTTCTGCTCCCAATTTCGCTCGTAACGTCCCAAAAATCATCGAGCAGAGGCAAAGGAGATCTCACGCGCTCTGTTCCAATGGTTCCCGTGGGCGAAGCCAAACCGGCGTAGTCTCTTACTACTTTTTACGTAGATGCAAGTATGTACTACTGTCAGCAGCAGCAGCGGCACGGGGGCAGAAGGGGAAGAAGTTGTGGGCCGACTTTCTTGGCATGCCTTGCAACGCACTTTATCCCGCACGTACCTCTACGCACCATCATCTGTTCTGCTTCCTCCTCCAGAGAAAACCACGCTGGCGTACTACGGCTATTAACGGCCTGCCAGTCACCGTGGAAAGTCGGCCTTCTCTTCAGCTCGACGCTCGTGCCCTAACGCCGGCGTCCATGTGCGTTTAGCAGCCAGTGAAACAACAACGTGCCTCCTTGTGTTCGCTCGGATTCGCTACCCAACAATTCACAATGCACGGTAAGGATCTGCTTTCTTTCTCTAGCAAAGGTCGCGAGTTCCAATCGGAATCGGTTCTATTCTGGGAAAGGATTACGGCTTAGTTAAATTAGTTTTGTGTTTTCAGGCTGTGTTGGAGGGAATTTTATAAATATCTTGAGATGTAAGACCTGGTGGTGGGATGTTAGGTGTTCGCTACGTAAGAAGATATATGAATGTTTGAAAGTTGATGACAAAAACAACACGGCTGGTTCTCCGTTAGAATTGGGTCTATTCTGGGAAAGGATTACGATATTTCAAATAACGATTAGGTTTATATTTTCAGCGCTTACAACCTGTGAGATAGCATTTTAACACATCCATTGCTTTGGATGTCTTATGTCATCGGCCAGAAATATTCACAGCAGAGCTGTACGATTTGCATTATTACGATAATTTATTAGTATGGGCATTATAACATATTGCTTCAGAAAGCTGTGTGTAAAATGAATAGCCCCAGAATGGGTCAGTAGGCAGGTCACTAGCGTGGCGATTATGTTTACGTGTTGGAAAGGATTGCAATGGTTGACAGAAACCCTCAATATTTGATTAATTTTGTTTAGATGCTTCATTCTATTAGAAATATTTTATAATAATGATAATAATTAATATTATTTATTAAAATAATATATTATTTATTTATTTAAATATTTTCTTGTTGTTGTAAGGATAAACGTGAATGTTTGAAAAATTTGGTGAATCAATATAACAGCAAATATTGAGACGTTCTATAGGAATTAGATCTGTTTTACATGGACGACGGCTTAAGGTCTGGTTGAGTAATTTTCTTGATGGGAATATGAGTATATATTATCATTTTTTTAAGATTTTGAAATCTTGGGGGAAGGGAAAGACGAGGCTTTAAAATAATCAAGAATTTTTAATATCAAGCCGCATTTTATGTTGTAATGAATATAATTACTGAATAGCCTTTAAGCAGTGTTATTGAAGTGGATGTTGCCTTGGTTGAAAAATTTTAATTTGTATATTAATATATCTAGAAATAACGTAATAACTGTGGAGTATAATTATTTAATGGCTATTCTTTTTAGTAGTGTGTACGTATGTGTTTCTAAAGCTCTCCAATAAGCCCTATAAAACAAGGCTATAATTATGAAACATTTATTAAAAGTTGTATTTGATCCAGTATCTGCATCTTTCTGGCATTGGAAATTTATTAAATGTATTTAATTTTTTTATATTTTTTTTATTTGAATAACGTAACTAATACTGTCATTGTTTTCATATGAATTTTCTTCGCAGAGGGGTAACATTTGGATATTTCAGTATTTTTGTGAGCTACGAAATATTACATACATTGATTTCAGCAAGATCTTTTCCCTTGCTATCGTAATTTCTACAATACATTTCTCTCTGTCTTTTCATGCAGGACCCGATTTAGCCTAAATAGGGCCCGGAGCGAAAACTGCTTTGGAGTCGGATTTTACACTGTACTGATATTTTGTTTAAAAAAATTTCATTGAAGAAGGAAACGTAAATTAAACTTTCTATTTTTCTGGTGCGACAGTCCGGGGCAACTATCTGGTATGCCCTCTACTTTAGTTAAGCTCAGTTTTTTGTCTCAAATCGAACTATAATTTCCTTTTTCCTGAATGCCATTCGTTGCAATTGCTAACATTAGTAAATTCTGATGAAAATATTCGTTGAATAAGTTTCATATTCTACCTCTTTCATAAAAAAAGAGGAATCATGTCTTTACCTTAATTTGACTGCTGCAGGAAAGACTAAGGAAATAACCTTTTACAGCAGCATGACACTACAGGTTTGGTGCATTTTCTGCTGAAGTTACACTTCTCGAATCTTGCAATCGCTGCTTCCTCCTCTTCCCTGGATGCGATCCAGGATGCGGGAAGGCGCCTGGTCCTCCCTCTCCTCTTTTCTTCATGTATATATAGATATCGCATTTGTCTCCCTTTTGACGAAGCCGCCATTTAAATGGTCACCCCCCCCCACCCCTGGCAATTGGTCCCTGCCCGTTTGCGGCGAGATTTGATATTCATCTCCGCCAAAGAGCCCTTCTGTCATCCCGTCACTGGGGATGGATGATGTATTGGAAGTGTGGTGCACGTCTGTGTGAAGTGGGCACGTTTTTGTGGTTTGGGTGAGCGAAACGAGTGTTTGTTCTGTCAAAGTGCAATTTGCTCTGCTTTTAATCTGATAGTGTTTCGATTGGGACCAGTGATTTCGTTTTAGGTCTATTTTCTCATGTTCGATTTTTTTTATAAATATATATTACTTTATTGATTACTTCATGTCAAAGCTGATTTGTATATTCATTTATAAGTTTTGTTCATAGGGAATTCTAAGCGATTAGTTTTTTAAAAAACACACTAAAAAGGACATACTAAAACGTCTGGAGTACCATTTGTCAGGTAATGAAACATACTCCTAAAACCCCTACAAGTGACTTAGTGCATAAAAAGTGGTGTTTATTCTCTTCGTCTGTGTAATTTTTATTTTCCGGTTCGGCGAAAAAGCATAAACATTTAAGAATATGCTAATTTGATTTTAATGTTTTTTTTTTTTTTTCACTTTTTATAGTATTTTAGAAAAGAACTACTGTGTAGATTAAATGTGTTTATTGAGACCGTAATACTATGAAATAAGTTTTAATTTGGCCAAGACTAATGCCATAATTACCTAGATTTAAATGAAAACATACATGGTCCCATCAAATTGCATAATATGAGGCTTTACATGTTAAGTTTTGTTGTATTTGAAAGGCAGTTGAGTAGGAATTTTGAGCATTTTCCACTGAATGATTGGATTAAAAATTTGATAAAAATATTTAATATTTTAGATGTTACTATTTCTTTCTGAACGGGTTGCTGGTTCTTTAAAAGAATGTGAGATTGTTATGTATAAGTAAGGATAATAAATTATAATTAGAATGGAACATAAGAGAAACAAATTGTAATGTAATGGATAATGTGCAAGTGCAATATTTAATACTAAAGCTACTAGACCGGTCATAAGATTTGATGATCTCTGGTAGATCTAGTGTTAACCAACTATATATAGTTTCATTTTGATACAAATCTGATTTTTTTATCTTTTAGTCCGCTCTATATTTTCTACTACTATTGTAGTAGAATCTAGAATTTTATTAAATATTTCTGTTTATAATCATTTTTAAGCGAAACTATTTAACTGATCCATTAACTAATCTAATGCCTTTTAACCAGTTAACTAGCTTTGACGAGTATACCCATGAGTATATGAGAAAGGCACATTTTGCGTTATGACGAGTTTATTAAATAACAGTTATTATATATATAATATTTTTTTATAATTATACTTATCATTAATTATTTATTATATTTACATAATATGCCGTGTATGTGTGTGAAAATTTAGATACACGTTTTCTGAAGAGGTCGAAACAGTGAACTAATTAACATTTTTTTGAGTATATTAGAAATTTTTAGCATTGAAAATTAATGAACTTATGATGAATGGAAATATATTTTAAGAATTTTTATTTTCTCTTACAATCTTTTCTAATTAAAGAAGAAATATTTTTGAATGTATTGAGAAAAAAAAAACTCCGATTCTTTTCATAACAAACAATTGAAACCCGATGCAAGCCTGACCGCAACTGAAGAGCCTTTTTAAGGATTCTTTTTATGGAGGGCATTATTTCAGCAATAGAGGATATCATTTCAACTTGTTGACTTGCTAGGAAGAAACTTATGTTTTCACACCGATAAACATCTCGTAAAGTTATTCTTTTTATATATTTTGTTTATTGCTTTTTTTTATCCTTATCTTTGCGTTTGTTTGCTGTTTTCTTGAAAAGTCAAGAGTGGTTATTTAAACACTATCTCTCTTTTATTCTCTGGAGACTGATTTAGAGTATCTGCTTTTATACACATTGAAAGATATAGATAAAATAAGGAAATTATTTTTGACATTTCCTGGTTGTCATTTTACTTCATTCGTCTTTTCCTTAGTTTCATATAGCGTACGAATTTAATGTTGTTTAAATATAAAAAAAATTTTCTACTGAAATGTGAAATATTCTGATAAATGCCATAAATATAAAGTGTTAGGTTAATATATATTAACTCGATGCCTTTGTTGAGCATAATCAGGCTTTAGTTATGAAAGTTAGTTTGGTTATTAACCTGCGATCTTTGACAGTTTATTTGCGATTCCACTATATTACATGTGATTAATGCATAGTGACTATTTATTTTTAAAAAATAGATACAATAGAAAAAATTATTTGAATCTGCAAAAGTTGATAACCTTGTCTCATTGTATACGGGACTCGATTTGGAAATCGATTTATTCTAATTGCATGAACATTTATTATTTAATTTCCTCATGCACGTATTAAAGATAATATTGATAAATTTTAATTTTACCTAGAAATTCACTTCTATTGAAACTGCTGGCATGGTACGAAAGTTTGGAGAGGGCGTGCCAGCGCAGGTATCGTCCTCGTCATCTGAGGTTCAAAATAACGAGTTCCGTCCCAAAGTAATCCTAGTGTTGCTTAAAAGCGGGATGGACATTAATATAACTAAATTAAATCGCCACTTTTAAAGAACCGCGAAATTCTGATGGTGAATCATAATACTTCATTGATAAAGAATCGAGATTAAATAATCCACTATCGTAGATCAAACGTATTGCTAGTATGGTGTGGAATTTTGAGGAGTTAGGGTGACAGCAAAATTTCTGTCCTTGTCATTTGACTTTGATACAAAATTATGAGCGCTGTGATATAATTGAAGGAATTATTATTTTTATTGTGGGATGCGCTATAACTGAATAAAATGTCTACTAGATGAAATTCATCCGTTATACATAAACAGTCCCCTAATGAAATCATTTTGCTTTTTCAATAAAAATACATATCAGTTTACACAAAAATTGCCATACAGTTATGCAATCGGAAGCCATCACAATTTTAAGGATTCAAAACTCGCCATTCAAGACTGTATTCAAAGCTGCCTTAAAGAATTTTGAATCTATCAACATTTACCAATAATACTCACCGCAAATTATTCAAAATACAGTATTAATTTAAAAACACGAGGCTTTCTTTTCTTCTTTTTGTAATAATACCGAATGAAAAAGCTTTATTTTAATGGACACCTTGTATTTGACTCTTTATTGCATGACTGCATCCAAATGGCGAATATTGGAAGCCTTCCAGAAACGTATTATAACCTTAAAAGCGTAGCATTTTTTTACGTTGATCTTTCCAGCAACGCAATTCCTGAGATATTACGAGAGTCCTTGCATTTTCTTTAACTGCTCCTTGTAAAATTTTATTTTTTTATTACTTGAAATAACGTAGTGTTTTATTACTTTATAAACCGGTAGAAAGATTGCTAGACGAGCGTTAACAAAAAAGTGATGTTATTTTTAAATTATCTTTAGTTAAAAGAATAAAACATTGTGAACTTTTTTAGTTTTTAAATTTTTACTTTTAGGGTTATCGTATCATGTTCTTTCTGCGATCAAATAATTTTAATTGCAGACTTTTGTTAGTATGTAATTAACATTCTATCCTCACTTTCAGCATTTGTAAATATGTTTTTATCTAATGTATTTTTTTCTTAATTAACTTTAACTCTCTCAACATTTTATTTTCTCATTAAAGAAATTCTATTGTATTAGGTTGTTCGGAAAGTAATTTCGTTTTTTCCTGACAAAGGATTTAATTGCACTTTTCGCACCCAATTTCATACTTAAACCTCAAAATCATTTTATGTTTTAAGAGCTGATATAGCAAGGCTTAAGTGTGAAAAAGTGCAGCTGATTCTTCGCAGTAGTTTTTGGATGGTGCCCTTTTAAATATGGAGAGCAATAAATAGCATTTTCGTCATTTTTTTCTTTCTTGCTATAAAAGGTAAAAATGCTGTTCAAGCCAGAAATAAATTAGCCAATATGTGTGGAGAAGATGTGTTAACAGTACATCAGTACCAGAACTGATTTGCAAAATTTTTCCTTCAAATGAGGAGGCCAAAAACCACCTCGATCAGTTTTTTTTTACAGCAAAGACCAAAACTTTTATGAGCGTGTAATCATGTTACTACCAAAAATATGGCAAAAGGTATTAGACCAGAATGGCAATTTTATAATTTAATAAATAATTTATTCATTAAACGAAAATTTCTTTTCATTTTGACAAAAAAATACGAAATGACTTTCCGAACAACCCAATACATATCTTTTTTTTAAATCGTATTCTAATAACATGCATGTTTCATTACCTTTCTTACTCGAGGATTTGACCAATTGTTTCTTCAAAAATTCTTGAAATAGTTGGAATTGCTGAAATATGTGTAGAATATTCGATATTTCTAAGAAACATGAAACATACATCGAGGTCTATAGGCAGTCCTTTTTCTTTTTTAGATTCCATTTTCCTGTTTCGTTTATTTTTGTCGGTCGTTGAGTTCGTTGACCCTGGGTGATTGCAGAATAGAATGCCACTTGTTACAACTGGGCTAACGTGTCAATGGAATTCGCAAATTCTCGTCCAATCATAGACAGCTAATGCATGCAATCCCTTTCTCTCTGTATATTTAATGTGGAGGCGGTAGGAAGAAAGGAATATAATTACTAGCGAAAATTATTCTGTGTTATTTCCAGTTCTTTCATCTTAATAACCATATATAATTCTGAACAATTGAATGATGTTTTTTTTTAAGTATTTACCTAAAAAACAAATTTTCCATTGTCAAATTTTTCTATCTGTATTTTATACCTTAGTTATCTATCCACTTATCCAGCTTTACATTCTGTTAGATTTTAAAAAACAATTAGTTTATATCTTTCTTGGTAAAGATTCTTTATCATTAGTCATTTACGTTGAAATCGAAAAGCGACTAAATGAAAAATGCCATTGAAAATATCACATAAGATTTACAATAAGAATCTATCAATAGACAGTCAGTTTAGTTATAAATGGCTGCAAAATCTGGAGTTATTTGGAAGTAAATTATCCGTAGTTATAAATCTATATAATAAAGTATTTTAGTACAAAAAAAGACAAATTCTTTTTGCAATAAAATAGTAAACCAGTTTGCTTGCAAATACAGAAATCTGCTGTTTGTAAAATCATAATTGTATGTATAGCCCCTTATTGCAAATATAAAATGTTCATAACGCACAATTTTGAATACAAAGAAAGTTTTCTGTACTTTTAATTCTCACCGTAAAGCTTATTAATAATAAATTACAAAATTACTATACGTAGCTGTACGTTTCATTTGGTTATGCTTTTTGGAATTCATGGAAATGTTGATTGATTTCAGAAATAATGTCCGATTATGTGTGAAAAATAAACAATTTCATGAACATAATTTACGACTTAATTCCAGAATTATCTCCCCCCCCCCAAAAAAAAAATTGCCGTCGTATAAAGTTCCGACTAAATCTTTCTCATCTAAAATATTAAGACATTAGCGATTTTAAAAAGAAAAATGTTTATTTTTATCCCAGACCCAGAAATAGAAAAGTAAAAATGAAAGATTGGCAGGTTAACTTTCTAGGACTAGATATATTTTAAACCTATGAAATGTATACATTTTTGCCAAAGTTTTTAAAATTTTTCATTCAAACGTAATTATTCTGAAAACATCCAAGAAGAGGACATTTTATTCATTGGGTTCTCGCTGTGTTTTGATATACGCTTGGCATGGCTACATCAACTCGAAAATTGATTTATTAATTTTCCATTAAGAACCGCTTTCAACTAATTGGAACGAGGAAGTATTTCCCGCCTTCTTGTTCGAATGTCGAAATACCCAAGTCCTACTCAACGATAAAATTGGCAACGTCTGATAGTTCTCATCTATCTGTTTGATTGCAACCCCTATTGTGTTCGGACGACCTAGCAACAGCGTGATGCGTTGCTTTCTGTTATTGAATTGATTGCATATTATATTGAATGGTTAATTTATTGTTGCTGTTGTACAATGTTCATGTACTTTGAAACCCATTTTTGTAGTTCTTATCTGTGGTTTTTTGTAGGGTTTTATCGGATATTCTCATTTTAAGCAATTTTTGTATCGAAAATTTATTAGTAATTGCATTTAATATTTCAAAGTTGCCTTCAATTTTACTGTCAATCAAACTGCAATTTTTTCCGAATACCACAAAAGTAGTCGAACAATAAATTAGCTAAATATGTCTTTCAACAATTTTTATTGACACATTAATAGGATGCGAGATGACTTTAACATTATTAGATTAAGCAGTGAACATCACTTCTTTTTTCTTTATCCACAAGACATATCTGGAGCATTTGTGAGTTGACTGAAGAATCTATTGTGATGTTAATTTGGCAGCTTTCTGCAGCTTAATTAATGTAAAATAACTTTCTTTTGCTCTATAAATTGTAAGTGGCTTGCATGTTGAGCATTTTGTAGCTGATATTTCTATTCTTAATAAATAATTTTAGAAAAGTCTATTAAAAGAATAAAATTTTTTGAAGCTTTGTTTTTGCTTATACAGATACAGCTGTTAAAATTTTTGCATTATACATAGCTCTGTGCTTTAAGGTATTCAATAAAATAAATAAATCGGTTATTAACAAATCACATTGGTGTATTTTCAATTCAGTGAGTTTTCATTTGTCATATTAATTTATAAAATTGCCGTTCCGTTGTATCCATTATGGCTAAATAATGAAAAAAAATTTAAGCTTTGAAATCTATTTGTCGTTGAAAACAACTAAAACTATAAATCGTAGCATTCTTGAATACACCTTTCAAATGTTTAAAGTCTTTTGTGATCGTGATCACTGAAGTGTAGCTTTGTCAAGGCAAATGAGTTCTCGTGTCGTCGTTAACAAAATATTATTCAAAATCTTCTCACGTGAGAGAATAAGTAATTTGGGAAACATTAAATTGTTTGCTGAAGGTAAAGATAATAGAAATGCGTCTCATTTTTTAACAAGATTTGTTGTTGTTAAAAGCGGAAGATTTTTGACATTATGAAAAGTTATGTCGAAAGCCCTTTTTTAACACTTATGAAGACATTAAATTTCTCATTATCCTTCAATCTCAACGTGATGCACATGGAATACATTTTTTTAAAATGTCTTTAACCCATTAAACCGAAATTTATTTCTGTATCCAATCGACAACTTTGAGCGCTTATGATTTTGAGATACACTATATTTATTTATTGATTTATTATAATAAAAAAGTTTTAATGATATTTATTTTGAATTAGGCCGTACTAACCGTTCTTGTTGTAGCGGAGGACAATGCATTTTGGAATTATGAAAGAATATTTTCTTATATGAAAGCATAGCAGTGAAATATGTTTATTTTATTATGTAGATATCATTTCTGTTTTTATAAAACGAAAATGAAACAAAATCGTTGAACTCTTAATCTACGGAATTATTTCAATGTTTCAAGACTTATATTTCATTTTCATCACAATATTTCCACTACATGAAAGTTTGAACTCAATGGCAAATGCAAAAGAGCTCTGACGAGTTTAAAAATTTCGATGAATAGTTTTACTAGAAAATGGCTAAGAAGAACTCGACGGGTTATTTTCTAAGGATGATCAATAAATCATTTGTCATTGTTTCAGTACTGATCTCAGATTCAAAAATTATTCGAATCATTTATTGCATCTTGATTTTTTTTGTTAAAGTTTTAACAAGTGTTTTGAAATTCTATTGGAGCATTGTTATATTAATTAGTTTTTAATAAATATTTGAATATTGTACGCTATTGTCGGATGAGAATTTGTCTTGATATAATTTCTTCATAATATTTGCTTCACTCTTTTCATTCCTTATATAATAATTAATAAAACAGTGCATTTAAAAAAAATTTGGAATATTGATCTCTTTAAGCAATTGTGAAAAATCTGATATATGCATTCTTTTAATTATAAAAGGTAAATTTAAAAGAATTAAAAAATTGATACCGGTTACATACCTACCTCAATATGGCATATCTATATTGCAATTTCCATTTCACGATTAGATTGCAATGTAGAAGAAGCGCTGTTCAAGTATCAATTAATCAACTTCAGTTCTGTCGAGTCATTAATAATGGATAATAACCTAATTATTCAGCTTAACAAAGGGGTCCTAGCTTTACCATCAGCGACATCCTTCACTTCAATGTTTTGAAGTTATTTTATCACAACTAGTTTCCATAGTAACCTTCATTCGAAGGGCGATAGCAATGTTAAAAGAGCATGCATAATTCATCACTTAACGCATTCGTTTGTGGTGGCGGTGTGTGGCAAAGGGGGAGAGGGGTATCCATGACGATGTGATGCTTTTGGATGAGTTTTAAGCTGTCGCAACATGTGTTTTGGAAATTAATTTTTTTTCTCTTCAACATGAAATAAATAGAATGGTGTTTTTGTACCGTTTCTTGAGTCATTAATTTCTAAAAGTCTTGTTACTTCTAAGATAGATTTTTTTTGTATGTAAAATCTTCTGAAGAATTTTATTTAATATGAAGATTATACATTAAGAATAGCATTGCGTAAAAAATTCAGATGAAACTGCTAAGTTTATAATTTCTAAAATAGTTACAAAATTTCTAAAATAGTTAAAATATTACAAAACGAAGAAAGAAAGACAGACAGACAGATAGATAAAATTCAGCGCATTGTTTTAACATCTGTTGTGTAGACACCTATAAATTTTGCGATACATCTGCGGGCTGCGGTCAAATGAGCTACGGGTTGACTGACTGTCAGTTTGTACCTTCAGACAAAGGCAAATGCGGTAATTTTAAGCCGCATCCAAAATACTTACCAAAGATGACTCGATAAACTCAGTAAAAATGCTACATTCATGCCAAAATTTTGTATTTGGTAACTATTGTACACTAATGTTATGTAAAGCCTTCTTTGCTATGAGAAGTTTATTAAATAATGTTTTGAAGAGATTATTCCATCTGGTTTTTATTGTTGTTTATGAACATATTTTGAAACGGCGACATTGAAGAAAATGGATTGATGGAAATGAATGAAACGTTTTTAATTGCTATAAATGTTACAATATGAATTGTACACTTCTTCTTGCATACAGCCGACCACCCCGCCACCACTGAACGTAGCAGTATCCACAGGATTTGTTGTGGTCGACTGCTATGAATTGTACACTATCGTAAGCGAGCGAATCAATTTCATTTGTATTAAAACCAACTTTAATCTGTGCTCTCAAACCACTTTTATTTTTTTCAAGGGAAAATGGCCTTTTATTTATCAGTCCCCCCCTTGCAATCAAAAGAATCGATTGATAATGGGAAACACCCTATAATTCGTTAGAGCAAAAAATATTGATGGATAAACTTTTTTATTTATTTATCATAAAAAAATAACTGCAATACCGCAGGGTCACCACATTCAAAAGAGAATCCAGACCGTTTTCCCAGGTAAACAACTCAAAAATAGAGAAAAGATAAGATAGAACTGAGTAAAATGAAACTTATCGAACCGCAGATGGCATCTAGAACTAGATACACCATTAGTATCTGATAAGTCGAGATAAGAACTGACAGTTGAGTTAAAATAAAAATAAAAAGATTTCGACTGATAAAAGCTTGAGATCTGCGTTTTGAGAAGAGACATATTTATATTTCTTTTATTCGGCTTAGTTTGCATCAAATTAATTCATAAGAATTCTTAATTCAAATGGCATTTAATTTTTGATATAAAAATTATTCTGCCTACAGGAAAGCATGTTTTTTTCCACTAATAATTTCACCATTATCGATGATTTACTCACATAGTTGGCCTCATTCGAAGGAAATTAGTTGAAATGATCTGACATTAACTTTTTCGCATATTTATTAATAAACGCGATCATTGCCGATTGTCTTTGCAGTCAATCATTTTATGTGGTTCATACATAAGCACCAAAACAAAAAAGTACGCATTTTTGTCTCAGTGAAATGAAACCAAAACTGACACAGAACTGTGCTTGCAGTTCTAGAATAGCATATTAATTTTTATATATTTAAGTGGTAGCGTTTTTTCAGTTATTGCATTTGCATGTTTGTGAAGGTACAAACCGACGGATGGTCAATCGTTTGTCATATTAGGCTCCAAACTTGATACCGATATACATTGTAGATCTCAAATCTGTATTAAAAAAATTTCTATTTAGCTTTTTTCGTTTTATAATTATCATGTGAAACTCGTATTCGGACAGACGATAGAATTCTTCTAAATGAATTTAATCGAAAATTTTATAAAAGTCCTGCTTATTTGACATAAAGACCATGTACCAAATTTCATTCTTCTAGCTAAAGCATTTTTGAGTTACTGTTTCATCGAAAAACATATAATCTTAAAATGTATTTTTTAGACATAATGAAGTTTGAAATTCAGAGATTTGTCAAAATCCGGAAATCTCTTTCTCTCTCATTCGTACACTTCAGAAACGAGAATACAAAAATGCTCTTTTATGAATGTAAAATCCATAAAGATAATAGTTTTAACGAATGATCTGTGGAAGAATTTACGTATATAACGACTTTTGTAAAATTACTATTTGTTTTATTTTAAAACAAAAATTATGTGAATTCAGTGAATAATTAGACTTTTAAATTTTCCTTTATTGATGCTGCTAATTTTTCTCCCCATGCGGCTCCACCGCAGTGAAGTTACACTAGAATGTATATTTAATTATTAACTTATTTTATAACTTTTAAAATTCGAAATTTCTGTTTTGAAAGCTGATCTCCATATTAAAATAATGAGGTATTTTTAACAGAGATTAATTTATGTACTTGACGTTATATTTTTAAATCTTTTTATTAAATATTCGAAAAAAATTTAAAAATGATAATAATCAGAAATATGACTTAAGAAATTAAAATTAACAAATATTTTCAAAAATCTAAAAAAAAAAAAAAATAAATTCAGAACAAAAATTGTACGTTGTTGTTTAATTTCCACGTCGTATCGGTTTCAGCGCTTCCTGTTTTCGCAATTTTTGTTTTCACTTTCTGATTTTTGATTTAAAAAATTATTTTATTCTTTCAATATATTTATCAAAACCTGATTTTTAATATGTTGAACTATTTTTTATCATCACATTTACTTTACTTCCTAATTCATCATTATAATAATTATCATTTCGTAATGCTAATTTCCATATTCAACACCAGATGACGCCTTTCATTCTTAAATTTTAAAAGTTGATTGATAATTATGAACAAAACATATTTAAATATTGCATTGTCAACTACATCACTACATCATCATTGCTTCTACATCACGAAACTCCCATATGAAATTTTTAAAAACGATAATTTATACTAGAAATTTATGAATCCATAGAAGCAAATTTATTAAAGGAAAAATGAAAAATGTTAAAAATTACTGTTTCTCATTGAGTTGCTTGGAATTTACTATTTCGGAAAGGTAATGTAATTTTAAAGTTCATAATGTGTGAATATCCTTTAATAAACAATTATTCCTCAATTTCATAATTTTTGTTTCGATTGAAAATCTGAAATTCCATCTATAACTTGATTACATTCATTCAAAATAATGGAAATATTCTACATCGTATGTTTGTCTTTATATGAAACCCGAACGAATAAGAAAATCAAAATTATAATAAGTTGGTAAATTTGTCTATTTTTTTAACCTCTTTGTTTACTAAACCGAAAAAGACTCTTCTTAAATTCTTGGATTTATGATGGGAAGTCATTAGATTCAAAATTTACGTTCATGAAACTTCACTATGTATCCTGGGGCAGTTTAAATATGACGTCCTGTATCAAACAATTCTCCCTTTGGTCTGGTGTGAAAGTTTGGAGTTGGAGTTGATGGAGTTTACTGGCTCTAAAACCACTTCTGATTATACAGCGCCAACGACAAGGTATATGCAAGCATATGGTTCGTAAAATGATCACGTTTTAAAAAGTTAATCAAAATTTCTGCTTTAAAACTCTATTCAAGACCTTAAAAAATATGCACAAATGAACTGTCACATAGATTTAAAGCATTACAAAATTGATAAAATACTTAAATAAGGTGAAAGAAACCAATCGTTTTTTTTTTTTTTAAGTAAAAAGTTGAGGATGAGGCAATTTATGAAGGATGTCTTTTAATATAAAATGAAGGGAATGAAAGCATTGAATTCGTTGATATTCAAAACGTGGGCACTCTATCAGAATGTGCCTAACTGTCAAAAGGCATCAGCATGTAGTACATCGAGGGGCGAGCTCCCCCAGTAAAAAACGCCTATGTGTAAGTCTAGTATGGCCAATTCTTAAACGGGCAACTGTTGTATCCAATTTTCTGCTATTTAAAATGGCCAATGTGTGAAAGTTTGGAGAGGGAATGTCAATTCAGAGGATGTCTGCGTTAACTAATCAGAGATTTAAAATTATGGTATTCATCTCAAAATAGCTTTAATGATTCATCGAAGTGTGACTTAAATGCTGTTGAGCTTTAAACTTTATATTAGCCAGTTTCCTAATTCCCGAAATATAAATAAAATTTATTTAGAAATGGACATAATGATTTGATGAATAGTTATTTTAAATTCGTATAAAACTATTTTTATAAAAACTAAAAACATTTTTATTTTTAATCAGGGTTTCATTTTCCAGTTTTAGATTCATGCCCCTTCACTCAATCGAAAACTGATCGTAACTGGAAACTTTCTAAAGATCAATATTTAGATTATGAAAGTTAAAAAATGATAAATAAGTTCTTATTTATTCTAAAATCAAGCTGCATGATTTTAATTAAATGAAATGCTATGTCTTTTTCGTAGTTCAAATTCTGATTCCGACCTTAAAATAATTGATCCGGTTGAAACCGAACACAAGACCGATAAGCGCTTGTATCCGGACCGGGCAGTTTTTCTCTACTTTAAATATGTTATGCCGATTGTTGCACTTCAGTTCATTTTTATCTCGATAGTATCAAGAGAACTGAAAAACCAGTTTCGTTTGACACAAGAAATGAATTAAGATGTAACAATCGGACATTTTCTACGATAAAACTGCGATTGGAGACAATGTTTTAGGATTATTATATTTTCAAGATTCTTTTACTTCCATTTTTGTAAACACTGTGTACATTATAAGGTGTAGTGTAATGCAAAATCATAACCACTGTGTCGCTCTTTTTGAAGTGTTTGGAAATTTGTTTCTTCAAAGAACTCTTTTCATTGTATAGTTTGGTATTGTTTATACTTTTATTATTTATACGTCGTTTCGTCACAATCCCAGTTGATTCATATCCATTATGATGCCGAATTACTTCATTTATATGACGCAAAACTTCGATTCTTTGATACTTCCCATCTTTCTAAAATCTGTGTTTTTCTCTCCCCTCATCAGAAATTTTTTTCTCCGTCCCTATCAAAAGAAAATGTTCCTAAAGAACAGATTATAGATATATTGCATGCTTTTCTGCCTTTCTTTTCTAAATAAAAGATTCTAGAAGAATAAAGCATCTTTGACATTCCATTTCTGAAAAAGTAGAACAATAAAAGGGTCATATGAAATATTTTGTGTTAGAATTCATTCTGTAGTAAAAAGTCGTAGTAATTAAGTTTCCCCTTTTTTTTTCAGACGGATGGAAAAATAAATTTTTAAGAAAGAATATCTTGTCCCCATAGTCATACCATATTTATGTTTAAGATTTGATTTGTCTATTTTTATTTTGAAAATTCAGTCTTTATTATATTTTATATACACTCACTGGCACAGATAAGACGTACTCGCCTATACTATGTGTTTAATATTGCTGCAACGCACTTGAAGATAAAATTGATAACCGAAACAATGAGAAGTATTGTTGCAGAATGGAGAGAAAGTTGTACTGGATACATTTATCAAAATTTTAAATTTCGATTTTAGGAAGCACCTTTTATCTTAACAGTGACTGCACGTCAAATTTTGTACCTGTTGATCTATATCATCGTGTTTCTTAATTCAACTTATATATAATATCCAGCATATAAATATTATTGCGTTCTGAAATTCATCAATTAAAGTGCCTCTTTTCTCGTCTTTATATATAACCTTTACATTAAAGAAAGGAATGTTTGAAAAGTGTCTTTTTTTAGGTAAATTCCTATAGGAACCCTACTTATTTCAGTATTTCTCATAATATGACTTTAAGAAATTTTTTGCATGTCTTCAGCGATCATGGTTCTCAGAACTCAAAACCACCCTTCGTTCGGAAGTTATATGCGTATGTTTCCTCCGTGTTATCATAAAAATCATATATCATTGTAACTAAAGCAACTGTCGTAATTTCGTTTGGATTTTAACCGCCTTGGAATGTGCTAAAAATGTAGAAACCTAGGATGGATTTGTATATGGGCCATCTGGCTCAAAGAGGTGGAAATGGTGTGAGGTTGTTAAATTTGCATTTCGCTATAACTTCCTTAATAGCGACGATATCTTAACGTCTCATTAAGACAAAAAACTTTAAATAGAAACGTTTTTCGATTTTTGCTATATCTTCGAAGTTGGGGGCTAAAAAGTGGTTTTCAAACCCTAATTTTGCCTGAAATTAGATTCATGAAATATTAACTTAGATTAAAGGAATCTACTTTTGCCCCACAGCTTGCAGAGAGAAATTTTCTTTTTTAAAAAATCCAAAACAAAGATGTGTTTTATTTTCTAACTTATCGAATTATTTAATAATATGTGTAGGGTAGAAGCAATCGACTTATTTCATCCTTACTTTTATTAAAATATATGTTGTTGTGGTTTAACCCACCTGGTTGATAGTAACACCAAACCAAGTTCATGAGCCCGAACGCCTTTAAACTATGTAACACTGTCACAGCACTCGAGAACAAATGGCCTTTATTGAAACCGATGCAAGCCAAAATGTCGGCAGAAGTAGCTTGAGTTGCATTGCATTTTGGACACATGAGATAAACTTTGTGGCCTGTCACATGACGTTTTACACGAGTGTGTCCACTTCGAAATCTAGTGGAAGTTGATCGCGCCTGTTGAAACCCCAAGTAAAACAAAAAAAGTTAATTAGCTAATAAGTGAATCCATTGAATCCAAAGAACATGGAATCCATTGATTTGTGATTGGGTCGTAATCACTTATTTTTTGTAGCTAGTGTGTGTGTGTCTTAATGTAATTACATTTATACATTTCACATTTTTATTAAATACATTATTAAATACAATATTACCGCAGGAAGTATTACTAAAAAATTCATTCTTAAAACCAATTTCATCCTGGTACATTGCATCATTTATTCGTATTACTTTTTATAAACGTTTTGTTTTATTGTAAACAATAATAATATACTTTACTCAAATATTTATTGGCTATTATTTTTTAACGTTATTTGCAACATTCTTTAAAAATCCGTTAAGAAAATGATAAAATAATTAAAAAATTATTAACTTCTTATTGGAGTTGCTTTTTTCCTTTAACCAGCGGGTGACCGAGCTCCGCTCGGAGAAAACAGGTATCGAAGCTAACTCGAAGATTTAAATTTTCAATTGTGATTTATCAAAACAATACATGCCATAAGAAAATTTGTGAAACCATTGGTGAAAAGATAACCGATTAAAGTGCACCATTGTAAACTATTCTAAACAAAGTTAGAGTTTGGAAAGGGAACTATTCTATACAAAGGTAAAGTAAAGGTAAAGATTGAAGTGTGTTGAAGTTCCATATTTTTGACAAATTTATTTAGAAAAACCAAACATATATACATATATAAGAAACATATTATAAACCTATAACAGCATAAACATAAAACTTTATTAGTTCGCCATATTGGCTATAGATGGCAGCACGTTACCGCTTGAAAATTTAAGTAGCCATTATGGCGAACTAATAAAGTTTGAAAATATCCTATCTGTAACTCCGAACTGCTCGACCGTAGCGCTTCAAAACCGGCGCCAATCGATTCCTCGTGGCCAAAAACCCTAGACCCCCAAGTTTACCGGAGTTTATTAATTCTGGGGCGATTTTCGACTTGGCAACCATTCCTCGTATTATAGTATTAGATTAGATAGATAGATTTTTAATTATCGTTTTAATATTTTCAGCAATACATTAGTAGAAAATAAAAATTCAACCGTCAAAATTTGAAAGAAGACAATTTAAAGCATGTACTTCCTGAAAAATAATGAACTGTGATTAAGAACCTTGGAGTTCATGAACTGTTTGAGAACATCCTCGTTTTATTCTTAAAAGCAATAATTATTAATTGTGAAATTATAAGATACTCCTACATTTTTCATCGAAAATAGTAATTATAGTAATTTACAAATTGCCTACTACATCATCATCCTATCCTTGAAAATTCTGCAAACTGAATATTATTGCCTTGCGCGAATAGTTGTTGCTGAACATTATAATATATATACTTCGATTCAGGTTTTCTTCCCTTTGCTTTTTGATTTATTATTCTGCTTGTTTGTGATTAATGTTCTGCATTTTAATTAAATAAAATATTTTTGTTTCTTTGCAGGGCAACGCATCAGACGTGGTTGGGTGGTTTCACACCTGAAACATGTCAATACCCACTTATGGAAATTTTACACGGTAAATATTTTTATAATTTCTAAATTAATCATGCTCGTTTAAAAGATTTTCATCAATACATGTATGTGTTGGTAAATTGCACAAATTTAAATACAGTAAAAGCTCCTTATTCGCGCTTCCTTCATTCGCGTTTTCACTATTCGCGGATTTAAAAAGTACGACTCAATTCCTATATTCGCGGCTAAAAATTTCTTCATTCGCGAATCTAATAAGTACATACATAATAATAAAAAGATTCCGATAGGTATTCAACCCAATATTCTTTGTAAATGCCGTCAAGTGGCCTAATAAAAAGAGTAAAATAGATCTTATTACAAGTCTAAAGTATGTTGTTAAATGCAAACTGCAAACATAGCCGAAATCGCGAATGGAATAGGACGAGATGAGTTCGGACAGATAGAATCGAATGACATTCAGGAATTGCTTGAATCGCAAGATGAAAATCTGACTGAAATCGACTAGGAGGAAATGTTCAATTCATAGCCCACTGAAGAAGAGGCATCAACCAAGCATTGGAAACGTGACATTTAATTTGAAAAATCTTAATGAAGGTTTAAGAATGGCAAATGAGCTCTGCAATTTCTTTATGAACATTGATCCGTCTATGGAACGAAATCTTATTTTTAAGAGGCAAATTGCTAATGCGACTGCTGCGTATCAGTGTGAATTGGAGCTTTTAAAAATTGCTAAGCAAGAGAAAATTACAAAATTCTTCAAACCATTGTCTAATTAAAATAATTAATCAAAATGTTCAAAAACTTCAATTAAATTGATACATTATTTTGTCACTTAGGAACGTATTCTCTATAATCTCATATAAATTACCATTCCGTATTCACGATTTCTGTATTCGCGGCATATTTATGGAACATATACCCCGCAAATAAAGAACTTTTACTGTATATACAAAAATAAGACTGTGTGAATATTTTGAGATAATTTTTGCTATTGTTTAGAGCGTTTTTAGCGATTGCTGTGGTCATTTACTTTTTCACATATAATGAAAAATTATATTCGACCCAAAAAGAATGTATTCGAAATTATGACAAATATCCTTGTCTCTAATATACCTATAACCGTGAAAACACATTCTTAAAATTATATTTGTCTGTGAGCTAGAAGCTCAAAAAATGCTTTGAGCTAGACGGCTGAAATTTGGTCCTTACAAGAAATTTGCATATTTTCGTCATATTTTGAGCGAAATCCATCCACATGAACCTTGTTAGTCTCTCTGATTACAAACGAACAAGAGGACTATAAAACGCAGAAATCTAGACTAATAAAATCTGTATCATACTTTTGACATCTTAGTATAGATCTCGATTAAATATTAGGCTTGTATATCTTGTATATATCTTGTATATATCTTGCTATAATATATATCTTGCTTAAATATTAGGATTAAATATTATTCGTAAACGTAATAACTCAAAAACGCAATGACTCATATAAATGAAATTCGGTATATCATCCTATTGCTAAATTGTCCCTCTGTCTGTTTCAAAATTTCTTTCAATTTTGCTCTCGACGCGTCGACTACAAGGCGTCCAAATTACCTATTTTGCTTTCTTCATTTTGCTATGAAATTTAAAAAATAAAAATCTAAACATTTGCGGTGTTCTCAATCGCATTCAATGTCCATTATATCTTGTTTAGGGATAACTTAGTAGTAATTGAGATGTATATAAGACAGTTTTGGGTGAACTGCTGCTCTTGAATTTGCTGATATTACTGTTTTAACGATGATATATCTTTTGATACAGTTTTCCCTTACAATAACCGTCTGTAAAAATGTCAGTGTGTGATCAAATGGCGTTTTTTATGCTATATATGTATATCATAACTCAGAGTTTCTCGGAATATTTCTTTGCCCTTATTGCAATAATTGCTTTAACATCTTGCATTTAAGCAACCCAATTCGTTTTATGCTATTTTGAGCACACAAAATCTTACAACTAATAAAGCAATATACTTTGGCATTATCATTACTTTTAATTGCAAGAAACTACTGTTAAGATTATGAACAGAATCGCTTACAAAACAAATGATGCGTAACAAACGTATTTATTTATATTTTTCAAAAATTATCTAAAAGGTTTACTTCACCGTTGTTTATTCTTTCGCCTTCGCAATCGATGTTTCATTTTAACGGCGTTAATAACAGCAGTCCGCATTTCCGCTAATTTCGAGTTCCCGAGAACACTGAAGGAAAGAGAAAAAAGCCGCAGCGCAGAGACGTCATGATTTCAGAATAAAAAAGTGATCATGATAACATTTTTTAATCTGTCATTACAGAGATAATGCTGGTAGACTTGATTGGCTCGCGGCTATGAGGTAACTCTATGCAAATCCCATAAAAGATAAGGACTCTTCCTATAAAAATATTATACTAGACTGCCTGTTACTCAGCTGAAACATAATGACTCGGTGACGTTTAGGGAAGAGAGCTTTCTTTCTTTTACATTTAATTTCTTCTTAACTTTGAAAAAATTTCTTTTATTTGATCGACCTTTCAACTTAGACATTGCTAGTTTCGTCCTGTTAAGTTTATTGTTGTTAGAAGATTTCGTTGTTTTTGGACTGCATTTTGTAGCGCTATAATATACAATTCGCAATCATGTATTTCTTATTCGAATTCCCGAGCATGACATTGGATATCTTCACCTCCTTGGAATCCTTTATGTAAGAATCAATTTTTATTATTATGGCTGTTGATTATCATATTTTTATTCATATAATTCTTGTTAATATAATACACACCAAAATAAAGGATATTGTTATTACAACGATCAAGAAATTGATATTAACTGAAAAAAAATAAATGTTATCGTTATTTTTTACTTTTTTGGCATTTTTATATGTGTTAATTTTTAGTGTAATTCGTACTTCAATCATTTTTTTTCTATTAAATATTTGTAACCAGTAGTTTAATAAAAAAATTTTCATTTTCTTCCTAGGAAATTGTTTCTGATATGGAATGAAAGAGCAGATTCTTTAAATAAAATGGGATCACAAGTTGTTCCTCATACTTTTCATGATATGGATATGTTTCCCTCATCATCACAAGGTAATTATTATTATTATTTTGCATTTTTAGAGTTTGAAAAAAATTGTACCTTTAATGAACTCTTCTGTCGTTAAGAGATTTCTCAAAAATTTAAAATAACAAAAGGAAAGACATGATTTATAATTTGAATTTTGAAAATATAATTGTGTTTTGTGTAATAATCTTCAAAATTCATAAATTGTAAAATTAAATTTTTGGCAACGTTAATTGAAAAAAAATCTATTGAGATGCATTTTATTTCAAATTATATTTATATTAATATTTAAAATATAAATTGTTTACTATTTTCTTCTCCTATTTATAAATTATATCCATGCATGCTTAGTAGTATAATGAATTGCGATTATTTTTTTTAAACAAAGTCTTTCGCTTGTTTAATAAATTTAAACTTAAAATTGTTTGTTATATCTCTAAAACATTGGAAGAGAAAAATTGTGAAAAAAATTGTTTTCTCAGACTGTGCAGAATACTCAAATAATGTTTCTTTCAGTACATGAAATGTTGCAGTGTGCTAATGAATGCTCTAAACGACAAAATGGAGATTATATTACGTTTGGAGAGTTTTGCGTTTATGCGTCAGAATTGAAATCGTGTTATGATAATAAGTAAGTTTTTCATATAAATTCAGCTTCAATTAACCCAAATATTTTTTAATCACTGTAAAAAAAAAATCTGAAATTTAATTGCATTATAACATCGCTAATCGGCCGCTGATATTGCCTGTGCAAATTGTTGAAGACCGATATCGGTATAGTCTTAACTAAACATGTTTATATGCTAACTAAGCATGTATATGCGCTTCAATAAAATCATTATTAATTATACATATCAGCTTTGCAAAAACTATGCTACTATTGTATAAATTTGAAATAAGTGTATTAAGACTATTTTTTCTGTTGGGGAAAATTGCTTTGGGTTTTTTTTCTTTAGTTTATTAATAGTTGTTTAAAAAGTGCATTATAGTTTAAATGATACTAAATTACTATACAGAGTTCTAAGTTGGAATATTTTAACTATTCTAGAATCCCTCGGCCAACACCTTTATCTAAGCCATCTAAAGAGACCAGACGATTGAACAGTCGGAGAAGAAGTACCTTAACAAGTAAGATATTCTTTTTTGTTTTGTTTTGTTTGTTTGAATATCAAATACTTAATTCCATAGATATTTTTTGCATTACATACCATGACTATATTATCATAATTTGGGTTTAGTTTTATATTAAAATGCCGATTTAAATATAAATATATATGTATATTTAAAAGATTATTAATTCTTCCATTTTTTTACTTTTCAGGGCCATCAAAATATCAAGGTAAGTGACTTATATGCTGTTCTTATCTTTTTAAAACGCCCCTTTTTTTCCCCTAATTTTATTTCGTATTTGCAAAGATAAAAATTTTGTAATCGGTTTTTAATTCACTTCCTGATGTGCTAGAGTTTCGAAATATTTAATCAGTCTATGTTCTCGCTGATAAAACCTTTTTTTGTTATTTATAGAATTTAATTAAATGAACTGATTAACTCATAATTAAATTCATTTTCCTATATTTTACATCACTTGTTTTTGAATGTGAGATTAAAATTAATTTCGTATTTCAACTTACAATTCATTATAAATTAAAATGTAGAAATAATGAGAATGAAAAAATTATTTTATAAACATAGTTTTAAAAACAGATGTAATTAAATCTACTTTTCCACTTAAGGAATATTTGATAAAATTTTAAAATAAATAAATTCGTCTTTTTCTAACTATTATTTTCTTTATTGTTTATTTTAGTTTTTCTTGGAGGTTCCTGCAATCCAACTACCTGGAGAAGAGATATTGCCATACCTACCTTTAAAAGACTTGGAATTACTTATTATAATCCAGTAAGTCTTGTGAATGCAAATAGTTAATGCATTTTTTGTACCTTCAGTCATGTAAATGCAAAAAAAGGACATTTTTTTTTTCACTTACAAAATATCCATCTGCATCATGTACTAACTCACACACACTATTTATATAGTATTTTTAAATTTTGTTGCATTTTTAAATACTATAATATTCAAATATTTATTGCATTTTTAATTATTTTTGTTGATTAATCATTTCATTAATTGAAATAATTTGTAAATAAACTATGGTCCTGCTAGTATTACTGTTCTGAAAAATGCATAAATAAAGAATGTATTATAATATAAAATATTTTAATATTAATGTCACATTTTTTAATGACAAATTGGTTGTCAATCTCTCCCCAAAAAAACCATTTTTATTAATTCAAGCTGAATTATGAACAATTTTTTTCAATCGATCTGTATTAAATTATTCACAAGAAAGAAAAAAAAATAAGAATTGTTGATTGATATAAATTTTAGAATTAAATTCCAGTAGTGATGCCAATTTTCATATAACAATTCAAATCATATGCCAGTTTCCCTTATAATATTCTTGTAATTCATTTGCTCTTTATTCTAGTATAGTACTTAAAATAAATTCAACGTTTTTGACTTGTTTAATGTAGTATAAAAAAGCTATTAAATTTATAATTCATTTATTTCAAAATAAGAATTGGCTGTTATCTTCATTTATTATATATTTTTGTTGAATATTATAAGTGCTATTAATATGTTATAAGTATTGCTAAAATTCCTGTATTTTTTACCTCAGCAAGTTGCTCAGTGGGGTCCAGAATTGATAGAGCTTGAAAACCAGGCAAAACAGGTAATATTTTTTTATCATCGATTTCTTGCCCTGTTTCAAGAATTTAAAAATTTATTCATGATATTTTCTATAGACTAAAAGACAAACAATTAATATTTATATTCTGATGTGCTTTTTCAGAATGCTGAAGTTATGTTTTTTGTTATCGACAACCAAACGCGGTCTGTTGCCTCGATGATTGAAGCTGCTCAAGTAGCTGGTAAGTGTAGCAATTTTTTATATAAAACACATCACTAATTAGTGACGAAAAATAATATATATTTGGCTATGAGCAATAAATATCTTTTTATGTATGAAAATATTGAAGCATTTGTGTTTACATTTTCCTTATATTTTTTCAGGAACACAACGGAAATTAATTCTAGTTGTGCATGAATTTGAAAAACCAGGTTCTGTTGTCATGGGAGAGACAATTACAGAGAAGTAAGTTATTACAATATATTTTGTTTTTAAAATTCATTATATATATATTTCTATTACATAGAGCAAATATTTATTAACATGAAAATTCTCTTATGCTATTTTTAGTAACAACTTCTGTTACTTGTGCTTATAAAGCTGTTTTTTAAAAATGATTTTATCTGTAATTTGGTTGTTATAAAATTGCACAGCTTATTTATTATTATTTTGTATTTATGTTGAACAAAACCAAAATGTGTGTAATGTATTGCTTTTGAGACATTCTCTTTAATTTTATTTTTATCATTATAATAGCTGATTTCCTATTTAGCAAACAGTGGTTTAAAAAAATGTTAAAATTGTTGTCAATTAAATTTGTTTAAAAAATGCTTAATTCTATGAATTATAAAATAGTAAGATATTATTAATTCTTAATTAAATACATTTGGTTAGGTTTGGTTTGTTTCTTTGGATTCACTTAATTACTTAACCATAAACATCTACTTATATACAAATGTGCATACTGCACAGTTATGAATCTAAATAAATAATGTAATTATTTTATCAATTTACTAAAAATAAAAAAAAATGATTATCATGTCCTAAAGTAAAAGTCTATGTATGAAATTAATTTGACCATTTTTTAAGAAACCTTAAAATATGCTCTGTCTAAGGCTGTAAAGCTTTTGAACTCCCATTGTCCTTCTCTTAGTGATATTTTTCATTATTTTAAAGATTTATCTATATAAAATGAAATTCATTTATCTAGTTTCTATTAATCTTACACAATTTTATTAATTGATTTGGAATTTTCAGAGAGTTTAGAGATTTGCAGCAAGGTCAGAGATATCTTCAAGATCTTGTTGAAAGGCAAGGCATTCCTGTTTTTGACAATATAAATCATGCTGTTCAATGCACTGCTACTATTTTACAGAAGAACATCAAACCTCAAGACCTAACTATCCAAGATGCAGCGCATCCTGTGAAGATGGCATATTTACAGATTGGAGATAAACTGATGTAAGAAAAAAAAATTTCTACATTTATTTTAATAATTAAAATGCCTTGCCATTGCATTTAAGGCTTTATTTTTATTTTATAGAAAACTTCGAGAAGTTTTTGATGATCTTGATTCTGATAATTGCAGTACAATCACTTTGAAGGATGTAAGTAATGTTCATTTTTTGTTTTTTAAGATTATTTTAATCTTTCTGAACTTGTATTTACTTTTGTTTAAATATTTTTTATAACATGACAAATGTTAAGTGCAAATGGATATATTTTTTACAAATGTAAGCAGAGTTTTAAATCTATTTTTCAAAAGTTAATAAGCCTTACAAACATCCATTTTTAATTCAGGATTAAATTTATATTGCAACTTGAAAATTGTCCATCTATTTGAATTTCAGTCAATTTTATGATGTAATTTTTTCAGTGGTATAAAATAGTTTAAAGTATCTTAAGTCTGCTTATATAAAAAAAGTATTTTCTCCAGTCTTAACCCGATCTATTTATGTAGAAAAAATAATGTTAAAAAAGTTTATCATAAAGTATCTGATCCAATTTCATTGCTCACAATTTTAAAACATTTATGTGTTCTCTTTTGAAAAATAAATATTTTAAGAATTAAAATATTAAGATTAAAATATTCCTAAATACAAATGACATTTCAGACTGAAAGCTAAATTTGTTTCTTTTTTTTCCACCCAGAAATATATCAAAAACTCAGAAATTTCAGATATTATAAGAATATTCTTAATTTTTTTAGATTAGAATTTTGAAAAAGATGTATATAATTTATCCACAATGCAATATTTCTAGATTTAACATGAATATTTGAAATTTAGATTTAGAAATTGTTTGCATTTCATGAAGATTAAAAGGAACCGATTCCCAATTCATACTTCTTAATTAGCCTATTTAGATATCTGTTTTTCTAAACATAGTTAATACAAGTTTATAAATAGTGTTTTATTGAAATTAAAACCTAGGAAATTTGTGAATTTCATAATGCATACTTTTTTTATTTGATGACTAATTTAGCTAAAATGTTAACTTGATTTCAGGATGTATATATAACACATGTGTTTATATGATTAAAGATAATGCTCCTAAAGTTATAAATTATTTTAATATAAAATTTTACTTTCATTCTTCTTTAATCTTAAAGAGAAAAATTAGGGGATTTTATGAAAATTTTGAGTTTTTTTTAAAAATAATTTTAATGTGCTGAATTTTTCATTTTAGATTGGTATGGCTTTTAAAATACTAACCAGCACCGATTTGCCTGTGGACAATTTGAAAGCTATCATGGCTCAACAGAATGGTTTTTGTGGAAATGGTCTTGAAGATGAAGCTTTTGACAACATTAGAGTTGACTTTAATCAATTCTGTTGCATTATGACCGAACTTCGGAACCAGGTCAATATTCTTGCTAGTTTTTTGCTAATTTATCTGACATGAAGTATATTTTATGATGTTTATTAAAATGAAAATTATAGAAATTTCTGAAACTTAAAAAACTGAAATTTTAAAATCTAGTGATAGTTTACTGTAGAATACGATTACTCAAAAAAGGAAATAAGCAAATATTATTGTAAGTTGTGACTTGTCAGATCTTGAAGATTAAAAATTTTACTATCATTGTGCTCAGATTTAAATAAGTTTTAATAAATATTATCTTTTAGTATATTGAATTTTAACTTGAATTATATGGCTGATTCAAATTATTAAAAAAGATTTAAAAATCACTTTTATGCTGTAAAGTAAAAATTCTTAATTGTAGTATATAAAATGTGGATTTGTGAAATAAATATTCTTACAATCAAATTGTTCATTTTCTTTTCATTTTTTCTTGTTTTAAATATGAAAAATAAAATAATTTTTATTCAACATGCATTTGAAAATATATTATTGTTATGTTTACTGAATAGAACAATTGGTTACATTGGTTTTACTATTTCTTTTGAAAGTTTTTTCCCTAATTTTCTTGATATTTATTGTAGAATTCATCAAAATTAATTATGGAAAATTATTTTCAGACTGAAAATGGAATTTCTAATCTATCTGCATTACGGAATAAGGCATCCAATATTATCTGTTCTGTATTTACTCCTTTGTCCAAACTATTAGGTAAATAGAAGTCCCTTTTAAACATAAAATTCCTTTACTTTGAAAAGACAACATGCATTATGAAGCAAATATTTTTTTTCATTTGATAGTTAATGAAAATACATTTTTACAGATTGGGTTCGACCTGAAAGCAGGCCTACTGTTGAAGAAAAAAATAATGGAAATGACATTACATATGCTACTACTTACAGAGACGTATATTTGGGAGGTTCAAGAAAGCCTTCATTATGGAGAGAAGAGATAGCTATCCCACTATTGAAGTAAGTATTAATTTTCAGTTATTATATTGTTATAAAATTTTTAATGGAATAATAATACACGATATATTTTCTTTCTGGTACAGACATTGTAGTATTCTAATTAGACTGCTGCCTAGGGCTGTATATAAGTTGATAAAAAAATGTTTATCAGAAATCTCATCTGATTTTACTAATGATGAATATGTGCCACTTTTTCTCCTGGTATTAATGATAAGGACTTCAGCCATTCTTACTTAATATAGTTTTTCCCTTTTTATTTCATTCTCGCACAAAAGTAGTCAGACCCAGCTGCAAACCTTTTAACAATACAATATTTTTCAAATAGCAATAAACAATAGTTAAAATAACAAATTTGTGTAGACAATATATTTTTTTTTCTTTCTTGATGATTATTTAATCTAGTAGCAAAAGAAAGGAAATTTGTTGTTTTTGAAGAAATGTATTATTTTCGAATTCTTCATTAATAAAGAAAATGTTTCCTTTTCATTTTGTTTATACTTTTGATTTTGGAGTTCCATCATTCCAAAAAAACTGATGTTTACATTAAATTTAATCATTTTCATAAACAAAAGAATTTTTTATGATTGTTTTTTTTAAATATAAAATTTTAAAGGGAGATTTCAGCAGACTCAAAAGCTTAATATTAGTTATGATGATCTCTGCTGAAAAATGTGCAACTTTAAATTAACAGAAAAAGCAACATAAAGTAAATATTTTGCAAGATAAAGATATTTCATTTCTCTTTAAATTTTTGAATTGTTTATTTAAATAAAAAATGATTAGTATTTCCAGTTTATCAACTATAATCTTTTAAATCTTTTAATAGGAAGAAAGGTCTTACTTATTTTATACCTCAGGATGGTGTGTGGAGCGAACGGCTTATTCCAATGGAAGCTACAAATATGGAAAACAGCCAAGTGTTATTATTTGTTATTAAAAAGGATTCAAGGTCATTAGCGGATATGATTGTAGTAAGTTGGTTCTTTAATTATATAAAAAACACTCCCATAGATAATTATTATGCAAACAAATAAAATTTTTACTCACTATGTAACCAAACATGATTTATATAAAATTTCAATTTTTTTAATTTAATAATTTAATTTTAATATAATAATAATTTAATATTTTATTATGTAGGCAGCTCATTATGTTGGACTTGGTTGCCAAATTGTGTTATGTATACAGTACATTGAAGAAGACACGGAAATTGATGGAGAAAAGGTAAATACATTTACTCATCAGAAATTTATATAAATATAATAGAAATTAGCAAAATGAATATTGTTTTTGTTTTTTTCTTTCATTTTTTTTGTTAAATAGTAGTGTTTTGTTGCATATGATGGTGAGAATTATATAATAAATAAATACCTATTTAAAATCTTTATTTAAATAAGACGTTTGGCAAAGATAATATTTTGAATTCTATTCAGTTATATCTGAATTTGAATGTCCTACCATATTTCCTATCTAATGTTAAGTATTAAATTGGAGAATATTTGGGGTTGATTAAAATGCTTAGTACATTTAACCGAGAGAAAATATTTCTCTTTTTTTTAATTAAATATTTTATTTTGCATTCTTTATATTTTTTTATAAGTTAATATCATAAAATTTGTATTTAAAACAGTATGAAAATTATTACCTTTAAAAGTAATTTTGATATGTTAATGTTATTTAAAATTATGCACAGTTTGATTGATAGATATCTTGGCTTTAAGCTTTTGCAATTTTTAAATTTAACATATATATTTACACACATGTTTTCTGTTATAGCTATCATCACAAGCTGTCAAAGACTATAATAGAGGGAGAGTGTACCTCTCCGATCTGGCCACCAGGGCTGGCGTGCCTGTGTTTGACCAAGTTGATGAAGCTGTCGAATGTGCTGTAAAACTGTGTCTTCAAAATTCCTAGTTGGAACTACTCTCTGAGGGAAACTCTCATATCTTTAAAAGATCTGACATTTTCCACGGACTTCTATCATTGCAGACTTTTCAGTGACAGTTTGTTTGGAAATCATTAACATCACCTCAGGTCCTTACGTGTATGGACGTGAACAATGCGCACACCGTTTTTAGTTGTTTTGTTCTGCACATTATGTGCTGATGAAGTTTTTAGTTTTGTCTTGTTTTTTTATTCATCTTGTTGGACTTTTTCACAATATATTAAATTATGAATAATTTTAATATATTAATTCAACACCTGCCAAGGTTGCTGCTATATTCATAATCCATTGCTACTTATTTATTTCAAGACATGGAGAGTAAATAAGATATGTTCAGATCCAAGCATGCCATAACAGTTTACTTAACCAATAAAGCATTGCAAATAGCGAAATGGTGTCTAGTGACGACTTCTGATCAATAATTATCATATGATCTAATAAAGAACTCTCATGGCTGATATTCCATTATAATGTCAATTTGATTTTAAACTCAGTGAAAGTCAAATGATTAATCATGTCTTTTGGCGAACTTCCATTGTATATTATTGTTTATTAACAGTATTAGCATTACTACATAGTTACGTCTTTAAAATGTTGTATTATTTTTTTACAGCGTGTATTTAATTAGTGTTTCGTGCTGTCTTTGTTAAGCTCATTGGTGTTTTTTATTATGCTAGTAGTGGGTAGAAATTTTGGGACATACTGCTACTTATAAAATCATTTTACCTTAAATAATACATCCTAATCTGATGCATGAATTTACTGCTCGGAAAGGGTATAAAATTTATATTCTATCCAATTTTGTAATTATAGATAAATCTGCACTTTTTCATATGAAAATCTTTAATCTTAAATCACATTTCTAAAATTTTTGCCCATTAGTTGTTTTGTGCCTGTAATGTAGATTTAGTCTGCATTATGCAAAATATTTCTTTACCGATGAAAACAAAGCTTTGCCATTTACATAAAATATTTACTATACATGTTATATATTTTTCTTAAGTATTAACTTTGTGAATAGGTATGTTTGCAATTTTGTATTCATTAAAACTGAATCTCTTTTCATATTTCATCTTTTCAGCAGTATTTAAATGAATATGATTGTATTTTCATTATCAAATGGAAATCTAAGATATTTCATTTCTGATGATTATACAAAGCATTTTCATTTGTTTATTTCAGGGACCATGAAACATTTCCTTAAAAAATCATTTTCCAAAAATTCTGACCTTAAATTCTTTACTGCTTTTGAGAATTACGTTGAAAAGAATTTTTAAGTGAAATTCCAGGCTATTTTACATTACTCCCATTTTGTTAAAATTTCTTTCATAATTTAAGAATTGTGAAAATTAAAAATTGCCTTAAAAAATATGATTCGATTTTAATAAATCAGAATCTATGTTTTTTTAAGAATTATTATTAGTTATGCAAATGCTGAATTATCTGTCATTATATGAGCTATCTCTGTGATGCTTCAAACAAGTGAACGATTTTTTAAACTGTTAATATGTAATTAAAGTTCAATTAAAATCCATCTTTATTTTGTTGTTGCTTCTCTTTTATTTCTTATGTTTTATAAGTACATCTTTTCATTATAATGCTATATTCAAATGTGCTAAGAAGTATGGTGGTGTTAAGCGAGTAACTTCAACTGTAAGTGTCTAAGCAAAGAAAAATAAAAAGCGTGGAACTAAGCACTTTCTTCTTTCTTTTCAAATTTCTGTGTATAACATTTAACACACGGACTTGATCAAAATAAAATGAAAAAGTTTTTTTTCTTTCTATTTTCTTTTTTTTGAGTGCATTTAGTTGACTCTTTAACTGTGTTGAACTACCACATTTATATTATGCAGTACTGTAGAATTGCTTTTAAAAAATAGTTCTTGTAATTTCCTAAATTTTAAGTATAATGTAAAAGCATGTGATACAAGAATTTCGAATTCGTTGAAATAATTCAGATTGTGGATTCTGTGGGGCTTAAAATTTCTTCAGTAAAATTCTTTTAATAATGAACTTATCTTATTGAAATGATAGAAATTATATCTGCGATAATGCTTATGCTCTTTTAAACAGAAAATTTATAGCGTGTATGCACTTTGAACAGCTTTACTTTTACATAACTCATACAATGTAACTATTCTGCTGTATAATTCTATCTGTGCAATGATCCATATTTACATTATTTAATTTTTGCCTATTTTACCAAATTAGCCTCATACTTAGTCAATCACATTTTTTTACTTGAGGCAACCAAGAATTTATCTTTCACTAAAATTTAAAAATAATTTAAACCTCTTAAATGAAGTGTACATTACTGTATCCAAGTTACAGTGTGAAATGTAAAGTAACAATAAAGGCACACATGTAATTAAATTTTATTTCTTAATATTAGCAAAAATACTTATAAACAAATAATTATAAATTCAAATTTTAGATCAACATTCATAAGATTTTTCATAAGTGTTTTTATAGTTGAATTCATTGAATAAGCATGGGATCTATGTCATTGTTAAGAAGTGTGTGTGTGTGTCTAATATATAATATCCGTTCATTAGTCTGAATAACTGTTCAACATTAATGGGAAATTAATGCTAAGATAAATCGGAATAAATTAATCTTTATCTTTTATATCTCTTTAAATTACACAAATACAATTATAAATATTTAATAAGTGATATTCTTTAAACTCATTATAAGTCAGTGAAGGAATAAATTTATGCCTTAACTCTAATAGAATTAAACCAAATAAATTTATAATGGCCGAAATTTTTCAGCATTTTTTGGTGGAAAACGTTTTAAAAATTTTCAGCTTAAACAAAAATGGCCATTTATATTATCTTTATTTAAAAAAACTGTTATATGATATTAATTCTTTATTTTCTTATTTATTTTAAATCTTTGAGTTATTTTTAAAGTATTTTGTATTTCTGTGATAACACATCAGACCATTAAGTGTGCTCAAATGCAATACTGGAGAAATAACACTGTGCATCTAAAATCTTTCTGTCAAATTTATTAAATATATACTCTCTTTACTGACACCGAACAGAATCAAAGTTGCTTAAAAAGGGTAAAAGTTGGGGGGGAAATGTTTTGAAGCAAAAAGTGTCATGAAACGCTGAAAATAAAGTTGAAAAAAGCTAATGCATTTAAGAGAATGCTTTTTTTTTTTTTTTAGCTTGTTATCATAAATACGATTCTGTTAATAACTGTTTAATGTATAATATAATGATTCTTTAATAGCCAAGAATAAGAAAAATCGCAAAAAATTTTTATAAACCGATTCAAGCTGTTATTATCTGCTATTAATACACAAGTATTGGTTTTTCTCTACTTTGTCCTGAAGTGCATATATGAAAATAAAAATCTGAATATTCGTGGCGTTCACGGCCTTCTTAAATAGTCAACTAACAGCATCCCTTATTTATTTCTTCTAGAATTGTTAAAAAAAAAAAAACGTCAGCAATTCTGTTGAATTTTATACTAATTAATGCATTAGCAGCTCAGAGTATGGAACCATTTTTAAGGAAAAAACGCATTTCTCAAATTTTCTAAATCCTATTCTATAAAATATCACATTCTTTTATAAAAATTGTAATACAATTAATCATATGTTTTTATGGAAAGATTACTTATTCAAAAATGTAATTTAATAACATTTATACAAATATTTTAATTAAAAAATATAATTGCAAAGAGAAACTATACATATTGCAAAAATGCGTTCAAGCAAAACACAGAAATGGAACCCGATATTCAAATTATAAATTTTTTTCAATTTCGATAACCGATTATTTGTATAGTTTAATAACTTCCTTTAAATTACATGTGCATTTATTTCTTTATACATTCACCTCAAAGACGTTACATGTAAGAATAGTAGAATGAATGGGGCATATTTAAACGTGAGAAAACATTTGATTTGAAAATTTACAAAACTTAGTTGGAGTGGTCTTCCCATAACTTTCCCAAACTCGCATACTCTCTAATAAATTTATTATCCCAGAGAATGCCTTATATGGCACTGGCGTACAATAGTTGTGAAGTGTTTGTTAACCTTTGACATGAATTTTGCATTTTTATTCAATCTATCATATGCCCCTTGGCTAGTTTGTTGGCGATTAATAACTGACATGCGTTTAATAGTGTCTGAAAATCGAAATTTTGTTTTAGATACACTTTTTCCAACCGATTGAAACAAAAATTTGGTACAAAACCACTTGTCGCAGCATCCCATATCAAATGCGATACCTTTAAGTCATTACGTTGTTGAGTTTACATGTTTCTGAAAGTACAGATTGACAGACGATCGACTTGGTCTTGCTTAACATTTGATAGACCCCTAAATTACAGATGTTAAATCTGTGTGCCAAAATGTATTCATCTAGCTCTCTTCGTTTTGCAGTTATCATAACATATTCAAACAGCTGAATAGACTTCCTCTGAACGGATTTTATGCAAAATTTATTGAAATCTGCAAATTTGGTGAGAAGATCAGATACCAATTTCACCCGTCTATTTCAATTAGTTTAAGTTGTCTTCGTCACAGACCGACATTTTACAAAAATGTGTTTTTCGAACTCAGGGAGATCTGAAACGCGAAGATTTATCAAAATATCATGTTCAAATTTTTTAATGATTATAAAAATTTGTACTTCGTTTGAGAAAGTAAAAAGGAAGATTCCCATATATGAATTTCACATTATAATTTTAAAAAAATGTTTAAATTATAAAAATAATGCGTTAGAGCACAGACATAACTATAAATAGATAAAATGTTATATTAAATTGGAAAAAATGATTAATTAGCTGGAAATGGAAATATGTTCTAATAATATTAGTGCTACTGATTTTTTTTTTTTTTTTTTGGATAAATACATTTTAACATTTAACTTTTAAATACATTTAAACTTTTTTAATTGCGTAATAAAATCTAATTTTCTTGATCTGTTAGACCTTTCAAACATCATGAAGGCTTTTTAGCCCATTCTGAACCATGTATTTTTTCAATAATTCGAAATGCGTGGAAAGTCCTTCCACGTGCACATATTCACAATGGGCGAGTGCGTGCAATTTTTATTACCTTATTCATTTCATAAAATGCGTTAGCAACTCGGGAAATATACTGTTACTCTTATAATTATGTTTTTTGGCTTGTGTGCACCTGATTTTCTTTCAAAAATATGAGGCGTTTTTTCGAAATTGATTTTTATTTTCTCGTATAGAAAAAGTGAAGTAATCATCAACAAAATTCGAATTCAAGCTTTTGATCAATCTAATCGGTTTAGACTTCCCTAAACTTTTGTTTTTGGAAAATTTCCATCCATTAATCTGTCTGTCTATGACATGAATAATTAAGATGCTTTGAGGTAGACGGTCAAAATTTGGTATACGGTTTTTACACCAAATTTGCAAATTTATATCCTTATTTCTATATTTATTTCTAATTTTGGGTGACATCTTTTCTGAAGAACAGGTATTCGAATATAAATTAACACGATAATTACCCAACAAAGAGAGTTAGTTTGATAAAATTCAATACACTGATTTGACACCTTTACTGTAGATACCTGACAAATTTCGAACCAAATCTAGCCATTAAGTTGTCTATTTGCACTTTTAGAAACATGTAAACACGATAATTTAAATATATATGAAATTTGGTTGGTGATGGTTTTGCATAATGATCACGACATATCAAAATCAGACAGGTTTAATGTCAGACAATTTGGCGAAATCATGAAGTTATAAAAAACAATTTAACTGAAATCAATTCTAACCAATTGGTCACCTTTGGCGATTAGAGAGTAATAAACTGTAAATAAAAAAAAATGTGTATTATTCGATATACCCTACTGAAAATATAGAAAAAGGCGAAACTGTTTTCTCCTCCAGTTGCAGTAAACATCCGAAATCGTGTTTCTCCTGACTTCGACTGAAACCAAAATTTGATAGTGAATTGCAGTTGTAATTACTTAGTCGTGTTCTTGAGTTATCGTATTTTCATACATACTAAAGTGCAAAGCGACAGAAGGTCAAATTCTTGACGGAACTCGTTACAAATTTGATGATGCTTTATATGATTTGATGATGCTTTATATCTATGCATTATGTGATACATTTATGTACCAAATCATATCCAGCATGCTTTTTTATGTTTTGTAGTTTTCGTATTCACTTATATTCGGATAGACAGACAAGCTTTCTATGAATGGATTTCGTTCAAAATTTATCATTAATTTTCGTATTTGACGTAAAGAATAGTCTGCTTCAAATTATTTTAAATTATCTAGTTCACATACAGACAGACTTCATTTCAAACATGTACTTTTGCAAATGGGATTTGAAATGTTGAGATTCTTCAAAATCTAGAGTTCAAATTTTTTTGATGATTTCAAATATATCGATATTTTGAGAGAATAAAAAAAGAAAACGAAACTCGCCATTCGAATAATTCGGATTTTTACCGATATTCTGCAAAACTGTAAACACTTCTTCTTGCATACAGCCGACCACCCGCCATCGCTGAACGTAGCAGTATCGACAGGATTTGTTGTGATCGACTGCTGAATAATTATTGTCCAACCTTACATAGACCGAACAGTCAAACTAACATTCCTTTCGGGTAATAAATAGTTGTCTTTCTCCCCATCTGCACTCTCTCAAACAGTTGCAGTGAAACTATCAATCTTTAACATCATATCCTTCAGGGTTTCAAACAGTAAACATTGAAAATGAATGAATTTTAACTAAATAAGCTTAGAGTGATTATATCCAGAAAAAATAATTTATCTCATGTTTACTCAGTTTATAGATATAGAATTTGATTTAGATTAGTTTTAGGTTATTACTGGATTTTTACTGATGAACTGATGCTCTAATTTAAAAAGAAGATGAATTTTAGAGGGAATTGTTATTGTAATTCAGATAGACTGTGTCAGAATTTTTTGGGGGTATTTTTATAGAAAAGAAAAATGTGCTACATACTTTCTCCAAACTCGACGTAGTTTCTTGTAACTCTTTTTTGAAAACAAAAACTTTTCGTGAAAGAAACCGAGAGTCTTAATTTTCGGAATATTCATTTAAAAGCATTGAATTCTCTTTTTTCTAAAGATATCGTTGCTTCTAAACTGCATCTCCTAGTTTAGATGCATCAGCACTTGTTTTTTTTTAAAATTTAGTTTAGTTATATTAATGTCCCGTTGTAAAGCAACACTACGGCTATTTTGGGATAAACCTCGTACTTTTGAACCATGGTCAGATGACGAGAACAACACCCCCCTCTCCACGTTACACCACACCAGCGGGAGGACGTTTGGCCTGGCAGATTTAACGTGCAAGAGACCCCCTCACATGACGGTTCTTCGGTGGAATCGAGTCTCGAACCTGAAACCCTCCAGTCCAAAGCCAAGACCTTACCACCAGGCTACCGCGGCCCCTATTGGCACTCGTGTGCCTGTGTGTGTGTGTGTGTGTGTGTGTGTGTGTGAATATTAGTTTTTGAAAGCAGAAGACAGAGAGGACACTTTGCATTTTTAAGTTCGCTTTAATCCATTCCGGGGAGACATAATTATTTACTAGAGGATCGAACAAGTTACGTCCGCTCTTTGCTCGGCACAAAAACAGAAGAAAGTAAAAAAGGAGAGAAATAAATTATCCCTGGTCTTATATAACATGAGATATTCATTGGGAAAATATTTTTTTCACAGTGCTAATATACTATTAAGATTCTTAAAGAGATTTCTCACTTAAGTTGATTCTGATAAGGGAAACACAGGGATTTTGTAAAAATGAATTTATTTCGGTCAGCAACTTTTATCCTTTCACTCGGAGCGTGGAATTGCTGACTAAAGCATTTTTACAAAGCTTCTCTTCAATTAATTAAGTAGAAACAGTGGAATGGGATCAGAAAATAAGATAATATCTAAGAATGAAGTTACTGAGCTAAATTAAGATAAAATTTTGCTTGTTTATATATATATTACCAGAAAAGGCTATAGAATTATTAGAATCGAAATGCTCTGACAAATTTCTAAGTCAATTAAACGTTAAATTTGTAGAAAATGTTCTCATTTACCTTTTCTGTCATATTCTTATAAATGTACATTCATCTTTTCTTATGATTTTTTTTTAAATTGTGAACTTCAACAATTATTAAATATTCGATTTATAATTATTTAATAGTCGAAAAGAATGTAGCATCCAATCACCATTTTTCACTTCAAAACAGCATGTATGTTCTTTATGGTTTGTAAATTACATTTTAAAACTATTGTTATAAGTGTAAAACGAGAGATTATCTCCAGACTTAGATTATAAATGGCTCTTAAGAATTTTAGTATCAAACGGTCCTTTATAAGAGGTCTGAATATGACGCAAGACGTTCTTGATACACCACCAAATCGATCAAGAGAGAAGAAGAAAAAATTAAAATTTCCCAAAACGCATTAAATATTTTATTGCTATGACCCACTAATTCCAAAAAATAGTCAAATTATAAATAGTGATTGTTATATGTATTTCAGAAACGAAAAATCGCGAAAATTGTGCTTCTCTCACGAGCTGAGCTGTCGCCATCTAGTGTATAAAAATGTAAAGATTAAAACTGCTTCATCAAATTAATGATTAAACTATGTGTATTCGTAATAGAAAATGAACTTCTCTTTTCTTTATGTTTATTTCCCAATTTTCTTTTAAAGAAGATTAAGTGGGTATTTTATATAAGATTTCTAGTATTTAATTACTGAATGTTATTTTAGGATTTTATTCAAGACTCTGACATCAAAGTCTCTTACTATCATGTGAGAACAGGATGCTGTTTTGGTTAGAGGGGTTTGAAGCTCGAAATCGCGTAGGCAATGAATAAAACATAAATGGGATGCCCTAAACTTTTCCCTATAAAGCCTTGCAAAGGAAAAAGAAAGGGAACGAAAGAGCAAACTGAGGCTGAAAGTTAAAGAAATAATTCGATTAAAACAACAAAACGCAAATCAATGAAAATAAAAAATCCTTCAATCAACAAATACGAATAAAAATTTAAAATTAGAAGCTGATATAGTTAAAAATAAACGTAAAATTATTTTACAATGGGAACGAAGAAAGTGTAAACGTATGCAGTGTGTTGGAGATTCTCAATCGCAACACTCAACTTCAAACACAACATGCGTCCATTTGGATTCTGAATCATAACAATCAACGTTCAAAGCAAAAAGTCTCCGTTTCGATTCTCAGTTTTAAATGCCGCTTTTTAGCTCTAAGCATTCATCGAAAAAAATGTCTCACATGATAACTTGAAATTTGCGATAGCAACTTTCATATTTTTCATATTTTTTTTACATTGTCTCAGTTGAAAAAAAAATATTATCTGTCACAAAAGTCTGCTATTATTTAATCTTCATTATGTTTATAGATGAAATTTTTTAAACGAAAAGGGAAGCGAATGTTTTCCTACAACTTTTTTTCTAATACTATTTCTTGTGTAAGGATTACAATACGTTGAATTTTTTTGGTTGCTGTTACACACACACACAATAAGATCAAATATAAAGCATGAAAAATAATATACTATAGTAGCTTCATCTCCAAAAATTAAAATAAATAAAAATATAATTATGTTTCTAATATTTTCTGCTCTTTAATTTCATAAAAATATTAACTATTTTATTTTACAATCATCCGCTGAGTTCAATACCTCCTAAACGTTGTTTTGAAAATTTTCCGTACATAAATATGCATATAGGCCAGAAAGATTTATTAAATCTAATCGAAGGTGATATGTTTTTTTGAATTATTTATCGAAATTAAGAGCAGATAATAAAGCTCAAATGCTATATTTTGTCAGCTTTTGCCTCTTCAAAAATTATAATAACATTCTCAATAATCTTCTTAGAATTGCAAAATAAGATTTTAAACTAACGTACTAAATTAGAGCAATTTATTATATCAAGTATTTTTCTACTTATTGTTTGAATAAAAAAGGATTTTAAAAAATAATCTTTTAGAATTTGATGCAAAATTTAATAAGAAGTTTTAATAAGAAGTTTGCAGATTCATTTAACAATACCTGATTAGAATCCATATGCATATGATTATATTTAAAAAGATAAAAAATGAAATTGAATTATTAATTTTATTCAGAGATTAGTTCTATCCTCAACTCTAATTGTTATATTCATAATTATTTAACTTACAATGCAGCAAAGTAAATGATAAAAATGATGCCATTGCAACTTATTTAATTAATGTTTTAGAAAATCCGCTGTTTTTCAAATAACTTGTTCTCGAAGTTAAAACTTTAAGTTAAATTTTAGAAATGTATAAAGTTTTATAAAATTCTTTTTCTTGCTGTTTTGCTCTTACGTTTTATTAAAATAAGCTTTTATTTTACAAAAAAAATCTATTGTAACTAGGAATTAATGACTAAATTATCTTTATAGCTTTAGTTTTATTAAATACTGGTGTAATGTTCAAATAAATATTTCTTTTAGATAATATACAAATATTATTTTCCAGTTTAAATAAGAGAATAGAGGACTATATATCTAACCAATGTATCAAATTCTACTAAGCAAAGATTCGAATTAGTTTTTTTTTTAATTAGGAATCCATTAGTCTACAGATATTAACAAACCAAGCTTCAACTTATTGAATGATTGCATGATATTCTCAGAGATTTAATTCATTGATAATCTTTTATAGAAATTATTAAACATCGTATAATTTTTTCTTCTTCATAATTATACAAGAATCGAACTTAAATGCAATACCTGTAATACCAATAAATAGTAATTATTTAAGGCTTTTTTTATGTACCTAAAATATGCCATTGAATTTGAAGATGGTACATTGCAGCTATTGTATGACTATTTTTTATTTCTATTACTACAAGGTCGATTAAACACAAAAGTTTTTTTTCTTTAAAAAAACGCGGAAATAGAAAGGCATGCTTTTTTTTTAATCACGACAAAAACAACAGGACATTTGTAATTTATACCTTTGACACTCTAACGAGGCAGTAGCCCAAATCCACTGAACCAGTTACAAATAATTGAAGATAGATTTTTTAAAAAAACTTTTACAACCAGAAACCACATTTGATCAGTTTTGCGATAAAGCATCATCTCAATGAAGAGGTTATATATCTTGATACAATGAAATTCGAATTTTAGAAAACAATGAACCAAATTAATTTTAGAAATGGTCTATGGTTTTAAGTTTTCGGGGACAACTGGCCCTGATTTCTCCTTATCCTAAGCCTTACTTTCGACGGCTAGAAAATGCGAATTCAAAACCGTCTCCATCTTCTTCTAATCCTCTGTTAGATCACGTTCATCCGCACCCACCGGCGTTCAACAGACCTCTCATGTTGAACTAATCTGCGACCAACCTATTGGCCTCGATTTCTCCCGAATTTTACGGTTTCGTTCGGCTAATTCTCAGTTTTTTAGTGTCTACTTTTGGTTTTAAATTTTCTTTTTCTTCTTCCCTCAAGTCTACCGAACGATACGGATGTTCCACATTTCGGCAGATGAGGTTGAACTTTGTAACTGAAGGATTTTGTTGAATTATGCAATTTTCATGTCGCTTAAAAGGGCCGTCTTGTTAGAAAGTACCAGGGAAATGAAAGAATCTACTGTAGCGATTCACAGGGATTCAAATCTGCCAAATAAATTTATTGCTCCGTATTTTTATGACTCTCCATTTTAGTATTTTACTCGCTCTGGGAGGTTATGTCAATGTATGCATATATATATATATATAATTTTAAACTTGTTTGAATCCGAAATAATTTTTAGTTTCGATTCCAATTTTAGTTTCGTTTTTGTTTCTTTTACATAATTTTTTTAATTATATTAATTGAAATTTGTTTCATTCATAGGTTCTATTTCATTTACTTTTCATTTTGGGAACTTTTAGCGTTTAATTCCGCATTAAATTTTAATTTCGATTTCGATCTAATTAGTTTCGTTTTAATTTTTGTTGACTCAGGAAAGGGGTTTTAATTATTTTAATGTTTCTATGGTTGTATATATATATTCTCCAAAAATAGATACTTTTTGATAAAACTTTCTCCAACACTTTCTAATCAGAGTAGCAATTGCAAAGATGTTAAATTAATATCAAGATTATATTTTCCATGAAATTAAGATTCTTTGCGAAATAAGCTATTTTCGCTTATTTATTTCATGGTTAATTTTTTAAAAGCAATATTCCAATTTAAATTAAAAGATTGAACTAAAATCGAGTATAAAATAAAACAAAATGTATATTTCGAATTCATTCCTCCCCTAATCTCTCATGTATTTCACGCACATGCCATCCCCTTCATAAAATTGTGGCTTCTGAATAATGCCACAAATGTTCAGATTTTTGTTTTGAAAATCCAATGTATGAGAAGTGCTTGGTATTATATGGTAGAGAAAACAGGTGCTTGTGTATTAATTCCATGGCATTGGCAAACAACAGTTGTGAAATATCTATCTTTGATGTGAATCTAACGCTTTTACTGAATCTAGCGTGCGATCTTTGATGAATAAGGCTGTAATAAACTTTAACTGTTAAAATTATCAGAAAGTCGAATATGTATTTTGACCAGCTTTTTACTGACTGATAGTAACCGAATTTCTACACAGAATGGCAACTTTGATACTACTATCGCATGCAAAGTTATATCTATTAAAGTAATTGCTTGACATATTTGCTAAAACATAGGCCGACAGATGGCCAACCCCATATAGACTTGATTTTAGATTTGGTTTGGATTTATACTTTAGATAATAAATCTGTGTGCCAAATTTTATTTATTTAGTTTTTGGATTTTATTTCAGTTTTTTTAACGAGCCTCACTTGCACTCGGACAGTCAAACTGACAGTTTCAAAATTTGTTAAAAATCTACAAATTTGGTGTAAAATATATACCATATTTCATTCATCAATCTCAAAGGTTTTAAAACTTTATTGTGGCAAACCTAATTCCAAAAATGTATTTCTCAGAGTATGAAAAGTGAAGATTCATCAAAAGTTCGAATTCGAATTTCTTGAAGATTACAATACTTATTTCTTTTGCGTGAAAAAATAAAAAGTAAAAAGAAGAATTAATTTTTTCTTAAAATTAATCACCCAAGTATGAGAATGAATTTGAAGAAACCAGTGGATGAATTTGGAGAAAATATATACAATATAAAATTGCATGTTTCATTTTGTATTAGATCATGGACCCTTAATATTTTTCATAGAAGAAAGTAATGTCCGAAATAAAGCATTCGCTAGCTGAAGTATCACAGTTATCAAGAGCCAGAATATATCAAGAATAACAGAAGAATTCTAGTTTAATAAATTGCAGGTATTGTATTATATTGTGTTCTATGGCTTTGTACTTACAGCATGAAAATGAGATAGCTATCTAAAATTATGTTCTGGAAAGACATTCCGCAGTAAGTTGTTCAAAATAACTGTTCATCTTTAGGACAGAGTTGGTGAAACTGTATAATTTTATTTTTAAAAAATACATGAATATTTCGTCAACGTCTCCCACACTACAAAGGATATATATATATATATATATATATATATATATATATAAAGTTTAATCCTATATGCTTGATTATTAATTAAATGTTTTTGGAAACCTTATTCCACCATGAATATTGGTTGCATTTAATTACAAATAAATATATCTCATACATAACTTTATATTCATGAATTTCTGGACTAAGCATTTTTAAGTGTCATATTTATTATTATTATCAATAATTATTTTAATATCTTTACTTCTATTCTGTTTATTTTGTGTGCATGAGCATTCCTGTCGGTATTTGAATAACACAAAAGCTATTTATTTTTTAGTTTTTAACAATGGCAGAAATTATGCAATTTATATTTGAAGAATAACATTTAATATAATATATGTATCGTCAAAATTTATAATATAAATAATGGGTTTAATTTCATTGAAGCAAATAAAAATTATTATTGCAAATTTTGAAAAAAAAAATGTTTTAAAATAATTATCAAAATTTGGGAAGAAACTGTACTATTACTAAATTATATTATTAGAATTGTTAAAAAGGCATTTTTAAAATTTTAAAATGTTTGAAAATGATTAACTCATTTCATTTTTCTTTAAATAATTACAATAATTAGTCACGTATTAATTTTATTTCATAATTTACTTGCTTTATAAATAATTCAGCGTTACAGTAAAAATAATTTTACTGTAATATTTTAAAAAGTGATTATGTAAAAATGTATATATGCCAATAATATTCAGTCAATTATAATACTACATAAAGTTTCAAAAAAATCACTCAGAGATCCTCACCACCTTCTCTATAGTATTATTGTACCAAATTTGGTACCTTTAGGTGAAAAGGTCTATTCTATAAAGTGCTAGGAAGCAGACGAGAACACACATATTCTACAAATTATTAATAAAGATTTAAATAAAATAAACCAATGAAATTTTCTAAATTATGAAATTTTATTTAAATATTATTATTTATTAGCACAGCAATAATAATTAAATATACAATACATGTCATATAATAATAATATATTTGAATATGTCGCAAAATTTTGACCTATACAAACAATGTATATCATCTTTCTTCTCCTTTTTTAAATATGAATCACAAGCACATGTCAAGTTCTAAATCATAGCTCACGAGTATTAGATGCATTGGGTTCCTGAAAGATGACCTTAATCTCATTGATTATCTTTTAGTAGTTAATATTAAAATTTATTCACAGTCACCAAGCACAAGAACAACATAATCTGCAGCACGTGTTATGAGACTTAATAATTTCATACTGGAAATAATTTTGAAAATGTAAACGGTAGAGATAAGATCGATCATTGGGGATAATTCAGAGCTTGAAAATAAATATTTCATTGGAATACCTTGAGAATTTTTAAGACTTATTTTTAGAGCACTTTAATCTCTTGAAAGAAAAATATACAATGCTTTTGATAAATTCGAATTTTTTTTATCCAAAATTCATCTGAAGTTTAAAATTAAATAAAATTAGCTCCATGATTTTCAATAGTATCTATCATAACAGTATTAACTATAAATTTTATGGATTCTATTAATGAAAAAATATGCCAAAAAATTTATTTATTAAAGCTTTTATTTTAACTGCTAAATATGCGTGAAACGTTTTCTCCCCCCCCATAAAAAATTGTCATGGAATAAAATTTATGCTCTAAAAGTATCACTTAATAAATATAATAATATTTTGTGTTTGGCATCGTCCTTTTATTTTACATGTTTTTCCCTTTCTAACAAATTTTTGCTGTAAAACTATTGCTTGGTAAAAAAATTGCTATTTTGCTTTTGACGTCTCTCTCTTTTTGTTACATGTTTTCAACTAATTTACAAATTGGTGCTCTAAAAGTATTACTTATCAAACATTACTATTTTGTTTTTGACATCGTCATTGTATGTTTCATGTTTTCCACAACCTACAGTCCTTTTCAATCGATTATTTAACTCTTTGCACATTTTAAAACATTTCAGAATGAGATCTTATGTGATTTTCCGATGTTTAGAATGCAAACAACACTAGAAACCTACAAATTAAAAGAAATACTACATAAAAAAAGCCCGTCATCCCATGATAACGAAACCGTAACTTAAGTAACAGTATGTGAAAATAGCTCCGAATAAGCAATTTTAAACCTCATTAGAAAATGACTAAAGGCAGCGAAGCGCTTCTAACATAATTCTGGAGTAGAAACTCGGATTTTTTTGTATTCCAAATCTTTTGAAACGATCGATTACGGTTCTCCTTTTGGACAATTTTACCATCATGTGTTTTTTTCCTCGATTTTTTTTTATTATTTTATTTTCTTGATGAAGCTTAACTCTACTTTGTGTCGCTTCAGTTTTCATGTGATGTAAAGTGAATTTCCTTAATACATTATCTCCTGTATTTACGATGGCTAAATAATTTTTTGTGGAAAATTTAAATTCTATCTATGTTACATTTCAATTAACTTTCAGACTCCAAATCAATTCTAAAACCGGCTCA
>JAPMOQ010050131.1:2560056-2634931 GCA_026543055.1 Argiope trifasciata
AAATCAATTCTAAAACCGGCTCAACTTGCAGAATAAGTATTGGAAATAAACTTTAAAGAAGAAAAATACTTTGTCAATTTGTATTTAAAGCTATAATGTTTAAATTTTGAATCTTGATATTAAATGGATTCATGAAGGATCTAACTTTAGGTAAATTCTTTAATGCTTAAATGAAAAATAATTCAAGAAAGTGCTTTAAAAATTTTTTGTTAAAAACTGTAGATTAAAAGTGGTTTTGAGAAATACAAATCCTGGTTTTCGTTGAGGAGCAAATATTTGTATGCGATTAAAAAAATAAAGGTTTACTTACTTTCCAATAAAGAATTTGTACTCCTGCCTCTAAATAAAATTATAGACCTGGAGAAAGGCCGCGACTGCCTTAATATACCATTGATAAATGGTAGTTATGAAATATAGATATTTGGCATGAATTATTTTGATTTTAACTTAATCTTGCGAAAATATATATTTTAGACTTCATGTTGCCAACCGATTTACCCCAAAAGAAAAATCACACCATAACATAACGATACTTCTTTGGTCAAAATAATTGTATTTATAAGTTGCTGAATTTGCATACAAGCGAAAGAATGGACAGAAAAATGATCAAAATAGTCGTACTTCTTTCCAAATTTGATACGTATCGACATTTTAGATGCTTAACATGAATGCCAAATTTTTATTAACCTTAACTGTTTGAGTTTTGCAGTTATGGAGTTTGCTTGCACTTAAATTCTCAGACAAGTCTTTTGTGAATGAATTTCATTCCAAAATTGATGGAAATCTACAAACTTAGAAATGATTTGTTCACTTGTATATTTAGTTTATGATCCTCAACCAATATCTTTTATTCAGCAGCTGGTCTACACAACCAAAAATGTTGAGAATTGGTGACTTAAAAAACTACCAAGCATTTTTTTTTTTTTACATTTTTATTTCTTCGTACACGAAGTATAAAGAAAGTATTAAATTCATAAAAAATTTTGAACTTGAGTTTTTGACTAATCTACATCAAATTGACTTATCAACATCAAATTTCAGCCTACGAGATGAAAACGTTTTCGCATTCAAAAATGCATTTTTTGGATTCGGGAAAGTCTGAAAAGTAGAGATTAGTCAAAAACTCGTTCGAAATTTTTTTTATGAGAAGAATACTTTCTTTATACTTCGTTATGAGCAAATAAGAATATTTAAAAAAATACCTGGTAGTCCTGTAAGTCACTGAGTATTAACATTTTTGGTTGCGTAGACCAGCTGCTGAGTAAAAGAAATTGATTGAGGATCATTAACTAAATATACAAATAAAAAAATTCAACATAATATATGATTACATGCTTCATATCGTAGTAATTAATAAGCTTACCAGAAAAATACATTGTTTATAGATAAAAATTCGTTCTTGATTGCAATTATTTAGTTAGCAGAAAATAAGAGAATTCAAAAACACGTGATCGAAATTCAAAATAGAAAAAACCATATACGATGTTTGACAATGTTTGTCCTACGAGTTTGGACAATATTTTTCAGTAAATGACCATTTGAAATACAAAACTGTATTGTGTGTTTGTGTATGTGTATGTATTATGGAAATTTGAAAAGAATTATAAATTTCATTAGACTTTTTTAAATAGTTATTGGGAAATTATCCTCTTCGTTTAGTTTAAATTTATTACATTGGTATCATCAGTCTTTCATTGACAGTAATTTTTGTAAACATGAATCATATTGTTATGATTTTTTAAATTCTTATATTAAAAACAATTTTTACAGATTTTTGGCACATTTTTTAACATGATCAATCTCCACATTAGAAAGTCAAAAGATTATTAAAAAAAACTAGTGCCTGTTTTCATCCAAGGTCAACCCAATAATACTAAAATTTATCTTTCTTAATCACACATAAAAACAATTTTTTATTAATTTTATTTCTACATATACAGATTACAAGTCGAATGACTTAGTTTGATCTAAGTGCTGAAACTTCGATTTCTAAAAATATCAGCAATTAGCAACTTTAAAAAAAATATTAGTGTAACTTTTTTCCCCTCAATAGTCTATAGGTCGAAACTAAAATATTGAAAGCCTGAGAAGCAGAAAAATTATTCGTATGGGTAAAATTCCCCCGAGGAGGGTAATAAAAAACAAAAAGACCATGAACATATAAAAAATTAGAAAGCATTAAAAATATTATTACGAATTACAAGTTGACTAGAGTATTTCTGTCCTTGATGCAAATTTGCAGAATTTTTTATCATTAGATTTTCGATTAAAAAACCCATTTTACCTTTTCAATAAATATACTAATTAAAACATTTTTAAAAGTTTTTTATATTTAATTTTTAAATTTATAAATTTGTGATTTGCAACATTATTGCAATAGTCAGTAGAAAATACATTATCACATGATATTTATTTTTTAAAACTACAGAGCTGTCACTGCACCAGAAATTAAAATGTAATGAATAATTTTTTGTAACTAATTGTCAAATTATACAAAATTATGAAAAAAGATAAAATTATTTATACAAAAATGATTTTTGAATTTGATGATTTTTGAAATTGCAGTTTACCGACTATTACAAATCATATTTCTGCCATTTGATAGCAACTAAATGAAATACCGCAATACTTTAGATTCCTTTTCTGTTTATGCGACTAAAACGGCTTAATTTCTATTATACAATTAGAATTCTGCGTTCTTATTGCTATATTATCCTGTTTAAAGTAACATTTATCCAACATCAGCTTTCATTATCTTTAAATGGAGGGTAAAAAAGGTTAACATGAAAAAGATTAAAATGACCTGCAAAGTGGTCTGTGGTACAAGACGATGATGCATCTAAAGTAACATTTATTCAACATCAGCTTTCATTATCTTTAAATGGTAAGGTAAGAAAGGTTAACATGAAAAAGATTAAAATGACTTGCAAAGTGGTCTGTGGTACAAGATGATGATGCATCTTGGGTTATGTTGTTATCTAAACAATTTTTGGCTTCATATTAGGTCTAAATGCGATGTGAACACTGTTTACAGAGCTCCGATGTTTTTAAAGAAGGATTAAATATTGGTAGGATTGAAAGTCACTGCATTTGACAAACTTATCTCTTACAGCTTTATATTGGATAATGTTGAAAACTGTCTTGTCATAAACAGTCTCAATTTTTCTTCTCCGGTTGATTTTTTTCACCACTTAGCAGGACGAATTTTATTTTTCAGCAGTGCATACTTATAAGCAAAACTCTTCATCGTCCACTTTTGTTATATGCTTCTCTAAAAAGAGTTCTCCATTTCCATAAAAATTTTTTCAAGTCTCATAACGAACATCATATTTGCCTTTCTTTTAGACAGACATTTTTAAAGCTGTTTTTACTTCATTAGTGTTGCAAATTTTAACGTTAAAACTTCGATTATTAAGATTCGACATTTGAAGTTTTCTTTCCACTATTAATAAGTATGGAATCAATTGCTTATTTTATAATTTCACAATATTTTCACGTATGTTTCTCGTCACAACAGAAATTTGAAATTTTAACTTAAAAAATATCTCGATAATTAGCCTCGTATGTTTCAGGTCAGTGATCAGAGGTGATATCGCGATTATAAATTACAAGATTATCATTATTTACAATTATGATGTCGGATTACCCGATTTAGAATTGTAAATCGTAATAATCTTTAAAGGTTATTTTTGAACTGACGTACAAAATATAGTTTTACATTCTACTCCACATTCTCCGAATTCAACACCATAAATTGGAATACCTTGATAATCCTCAAATAATTCTTGACATTTTTGAACAGTAAAATATAATAATTCAATCTTTTTTATATATAAAAAACAATTTCATAGCTTCACTCGTGAACGAGACTTGAATATCAAACAACAGCAAATTTTTGCTAATTATGATTGAGAATTTCTTGAATTCAAAATGGCATCTCATGCCAAGGTTGAGTTAGGGATGAAAAGTACAACCGATTTCTGGTAAACCCATTTGCATCATTAGCGTATATATCCGCTCAATTTTCCTGGTCACTATCACTGGAGCTTATATTTACTCTGCATCATATTATATGCTATACATATAATAGGATATATACTATATTCATATTATACCTATATACATCCCACATTTCAAATATTACCACACTGAACAAAATTACTAACAAATGATGCTCAAAAATGATTTTTATTTCTTCTAGTTTTATACAATTTTACAACTAAATATGAAATAAAAATTCTCCGTGATATGGGCCTTGTTTCCCTGTCTTTATATGATGCAAATGGGTTAATAGACAGTCTGTAGAAAGCCGAAGAGAAAATGTTTGATAGTTTCAAAACTACCAACTGAAAATGGAAAATATTGGTAGATTATAAAATTAGACAATATTGACGTATACAATTTTTTTCAGACAGAAAACTATCGATAGTTTTAAGAAACTCGACAGCATTAATTAGTTTCGATTCATAGTTCCAAATCTCCGGTACTGTTGGTTGTCTATCGATGTTTAAGAAAGGCTATAACAGACGTCTGTCATTGATTTAATGATCCCCTGTCGCACATATTCACACATTAATGTCCCTTCGTCTTCACTCATAAAAGAAAAGGGTGTTTTATATCATATTTTCAAAAAATTGTGCTTCCTTTGATAATCTCCAACTGCTGCAAGAATAAACCGAAGCGAAAGAATAAAGCTAACAGAATAAGATAAGTGCTTAAGGTATCCGACTACGTACGAAAGAAAATTTTTGAAAAAATGAAATTTTTAGAAATTATTTAAACTATGGGTTTTAGATGTATAGTCAATTATAATACAAAGTACAATGAATACAAAAATATTATTTGTAAATATATTTTAAGATATAGCAAAATCTGTGGTAAATTTTAATGAAATTTAAGCAAAACGATTAACACTATACACAAAATTGTAATACAGTAATCCCATTTTTCTTTGCACACAGCCTATAGAATATAGTGAAAAATGAAATGAACCAAAATCTAACAAAAATCCTGAGATTCAAAGAAGTAATGGGTAAAAATTTGTGCATAAATGAATTTTTTTCATAAATTTACGATTCAATTTTTTTTAAAAAAATATCTATAAATAAAAAAAGTATTTCACCAATAAAAAAAACTTTTGGTTCATTTCATTGCCCCTATTATTTAAAACACACCCTGGAATTTTTATGCAAATAACTCGATTAATTTTGGAGATATCGTGTTAACGGTGCGGAATTTTTATGCAAAAGTAATCTTTTGAGGAAATTGAAGTTAAAGACAAATTTTAGCTAAAAAATATGTGGCTCTGGATGATAGGTCAGGTCTTCGTTTTTCTAAAAAAGACAAACTGTTTTGGAAAGAGTAAAGTCTAAACTAGTAGAAATAACAATAAAAAAACATTGACCAATGTGGTATATAACCAGTGTTTTCAACGTAGTCAGATACCTTGAAGGAATGTAGATTAAAGAAGAATCGCTCAAGAGAGAAAAACTGAAGATAAACTTATATGTAAATGGAGACAGAATGAAAGCAACAAGAAACTGTAGGAGAAGGAAAATGCAGATTTAAGTTGTATGATGAAAATGAAGATGATTGAACATATTGAGAAACCCCAAGGGGAACAAGGTAATGCTAAACTGAATACAAAGCTAAAATTGCAGATAGAGAATTATCCGGCCCGGGCTGATTGCTGAAAATGAATCACATCGAAGACAACAAGAAAGTAAAGAACAACTTAATATACGAACTCAAGTTGAAAGTGAAACATAGACTGCTTTGAATGTTGCACAAGGGAGTATGAATAAATAAATTAATACTTCTAGATATATTTATGAAAAAGTAAGCATTGTGTGCATAGTAAAGATATCGAGTATTTGTTTAATTTGTTGTGCAAAAAAGTGTCCTAGACAAGGAATCATGTGGTTTGTACTGTAGTAATGAAAAAGTGAGATTGCTTTTTTTCTAGAACGTTTTAAAAATCTTGCTTCTTGCATACAGCCGATCACCCCGTCACCACTGAACGTAGCAGTATCGATAGCATTTGTTGTGGTCGACTGCTGAATAAGTATTAACCAGTCTTAAATTGACCGAACAGTCAAACTAGCATTACTTTGGGGGTAGTAAATGACTGTCTTCCTCCCCATCTGCACTCTCCCAAACAGTTGGAATGAAACTGTCAATCTTATACATCATATCCATCGGGGTTTCGAGATGACCTGGTACCATCAGTACTGTACTTAAATCATTATTGTCAATCTTCAGGTCCTTCCTTAACTCTGAGATCTCCATACATTCCATTAAACAGTGGTAAACTGTACCAATTTCCCCACAAATGCACTTAATTTCTTGCGTTCTTGCAAATCTTTGGAAATAGGCAGGAAATCTCCCATGTCCAGATTTTATCTGAATTATAAGTGGATGGTATCTTCTTATTTTAATTTCCGGATTAGGAATAAAGTCGAAAGTGACTCTTCCTTTTTTGGACATATACCATCTGTCAAACCACTATAGTTTTATTTCTTCTCTCAATTCCCCTTTTAAAACACCACTTGATTTGGGGACAATATTTTAAAAACCTATTTATATGCGAAATTTCGAAGGGTAAGTTCAAATAGAAAGTATTCAGTGGCAATTCTAAGGTTGGAGAAAACTAGTAACAATAGGGGGGGGGGGGGTTGGCGAAGGAGCGTATAAAAATTGAAATCCAGATTGAATACGATTATGAATTAGTATTTTATAAATATTTAGGTGTATAGAGCTTTTCACACTGAAAATCGTGAATTTTAATTCTGAAAAAGTTTAATTAATTAATTGTTAACTAATTAATTAAAACTTTTACTAACTAAACTTTTAACAACTTTAACTAACTAATTAAGCGTTAATTGTTTAATTAAAAGTTTAAATAATTTATTGTTAACTAAGGCTGTATGAAATCTTTTTTGAGTCAAGCAAATATTTTTAGAATTATTAATTATTGAATAATATATTATTATGACTACATTTATTACACCAAGAAAATTATTTAAACTGGAAATATGAATTAAAAATAAGTTTCATTCTCATCGATTTTAAATAATTCGAAATTTTGTTTTAAAAGGTCTTTGAGATAGACATGTAGCTAAAGTACTTCATTCAATTGAACTGAAAATCAAATTAACTGCTAGTTAAGAAAATTTCTATAATTGAATCCACTAATTAAATAAATAGAATCCTTATCAATGCTTCTCGGGAAAATAATGCTTTTGCGTTTCAGTGTCTGTTTCATAGCCTGAAAGGCATTACATTTTTAACAGCTGCTAGATCAATTTAAAATTAGAAACAGAATCATGTCTTCTCAACTATGACTGCTGTTGACCTGCGATGGTTGTTTGATGAACAAAAGATGCTTTCATGGGCAGTGTCCTCCAACACCAGGCACAGAGGTTAAAAGAAGATATCCTGGGGCTGCTTGGACCTCGCCTCTCTTGACAGGCTAATTAAATTACATATCATTAGCACAGAATTACTAAATGAAATTATCTGTATCAGAATCACAATGTGGTTCTTTTCCTCAAAGAACGAACTAACCTTCGACTCGGGGAGTTGAAGGAACCTGAAGGACAAGTTTCCTTCAAAAAAAGTAAACAATCGTCCAGCAAATTCATTAGAAGGAAAATTTCTAAAAGTTTAAAAAAAAACAATAAGTGCCGTTTTCAATTTATTTTGGCGATCGGTGGAGATCTACACTTCCTTTTTCTCCATAACATGATTGTATGTAGAGGTCAAAGCAGGTTATAAGGTACATAAGAATTGAAATTTCTGTTTGTTTTTTTAGCAGATAAAAAGAGATTTTGGAATGTGAATGTAGATTTTCCTCTTTCAAGTGCAATGAAACTTAATTATATGAAGGGAAGGAGTCACTTATTGCACCAAAACGATTAAAAATATCGTAATCGAAATTCACCGATAACAAACAATTAATGAACATTTGAGATTTAAAAAAAAAGTAAGATAAATTTGCGTATGTATGCTTCTGAAATAAGAATTTTTTCTAAAATAAAACCACATAAAATATGCTTCTTTACAAAAATAAGAGGTGAAATGAACATTATATTAAACATAATAACGTTCATTGTAAAATATTTTTTCCAAACATATTATCTATATAATTTTGTAAATATATGTCATTAAAATCATTTAAAGTATTTAAGATTTAAATACTTTTAAAGGCCACATAAATATTATTAATTAATTAATTTTAATCAGTATTTTTTGTTTAGATTTTGAAAAGCATCCGAACCATTGAGTAAGAACTTCAGGAAAATCTTACTTCATAATTTTTGTTTAAATCTTAAGTTGGAAATTTAATCTTTATTAATCAGGGAATATAATATTTATTTTTATTTATATACTTTTAAAAGCTAATTTATGTAACTAAGATGTGCAATTTTTAAAAACAAATGATAGATATTTCCTTTTTTATTGTGTGTGTGTTTCTCAAAGTAGCCATGTGTAAGAATTAAAAGATAGATAAATCATCCAAAGATATGAAAAAATATCAATTGGAATAAGAAGATATTTAATACAATGTAATTTTAAAAGTATTAAATAGCAAGGACAGAATACTTTTTTTTGTATAGATGATTTTGCGTGAACCTAATTGGTTCCCATGAGGAGTTCTAACATAATAGAATGCATAATAACGATTTAAAAATAAATAATTGCATTAAAAAATAGTAGTAACGGTAAAAAACAAAAGTAAGAAACGGGTGTATGTGGCTTAAAACAAAGAAGAACGAAAAACGAAACTGAGATTGAAAATTTCAAGTTATCATGAGAGAACATTATTTATTAAGTCATTATTTATCTTAATTAATTTGCCATTAACCAACTTAAAAAGGTTTGAAACAATCACGAGACTACTCCATCGATCTTTATCCCTTTCTCTCTCTCTCTCTCTCTCTCTCTCTCTCTCTATATATATATATATATATATATATATATATATGGACAGATAGATAGATAGACAGAAAGAAAGAAAGCATTAAAGAGCATTTTAACATAAAACATTATCGAAACCTCAGTTGTAAAAAAAAAAGAACCTTTTTTAATTTCGAAAGAAAATGATTAAATTTTTAATGAGCACCGCTTTGTTTGAATCTTACTTCGGTTTTATTTCAGTGTCTTAAAATCTTCCCTGATGGTACCAATGTTAACTGAAGCACACCCAATGCAAATAAAGTGTGCTTGGTTGTTCCATTTATACAATTTCTAACTATATCCGAAATCGTTACGTTGTCTCTTCACCTGAAGCTTTTATTATTATAATTATTTTCTTTTTGTGAATAAATAGAAAAGCAATTATTATTTTTTTTTCTCTTTTATTCACACTTCACAGTGCATCTATTTTAGTGAATCTATTAATCTGTCAAGGCAGACGAAAAGAAGGAAATTCTGAAACGATTTGACGAAATGGAATGCCCTTTTCCTACTTTGAAATGATAATCACTTCTTTAAAAAATATTATAAAAGGAAGATGATCCATATTATTCTTATAATGTAAAAAGTATGTCGCGCACTTAACATGTGGTAAAACTACATTAGTCAATGTTAATGGCTTAAATTCCCATTTTAAAAGACATTAACCGATTATATGGGAATAAAATTCTTACTATTTATGTTTAATTCATCCTGCGCAATTTTTTGCTTCGTTTCTCTCTTTAAAAGAACTATTTTGCATTACTTTTCAGGAGGGGGTGAAAGTTTCGACCCCCCCAAATCCGAAATTAACCTTTTATAAAGGTAATAATATCGTTAAAAACATCCCAGAAGAGTACAATATGCGAAAATTCTAATCAGAATAATAATTTTTTTTTATTCTTGAAAAATAAATATGGGAATTTTAAGTAATCAAAATTTGCTTTCTTTGATTTCAATTCTATCAAATGTCAAATACATTTTACTTAATCATAAATATTTAAAAAAATATATTTATGAAGTATTTTCAAATCTCATAAGGAACTCCCTAGAAAAATTCGAATTATTATTAGAGGGTTAATTTCCATGGCATTGATGATTTACTTTTATTATCGTAAAACTGTTAGAATTTTAACAATTTTCAGAAATTCTAAATTTAGTTATTGCTTGTTAACTATCAAATAATTTAGAAAAGAGGTATACTACCTGAAAAGTATACTATCTGATTTAATGTTTGTTATTTCGATTGCATTAACAAAGAAATTATTCTTGACCTTTTTAATCAGATTATTTTCTTTGAAAATTATTGTGAATTTTATTTCCAAAAATACCCCCACAAATTATGTTGATTCTATTATGTTTTTCCTCTAAAAACGAATGGAAAATGCATGAAATGTTCATAAACATTAAGAACAACTTCTTTTATAAAGGCACAAACTGTAAATGGTTATTCAAAAATGTAACGCCTAAAAACAAATATGCATCTTTCCTTTTCTACAACAAAAAACTATGTCGATGGTTTCAAAATTTATTATTAATTAGCTATCAAAGTTTCATAATTTACTATTGTTTTTTAAACTACCTTTGCTAACAGAATTATTTTTCCTTTATAAAAATGCAAATAAATACTTCTTATTGTCTAACTGTGAATGCAACTTAAATGATTACTTGAAATAATTGAGATAAATACAATTCCAATCTCTTTATCAATTCTTTTGACAATAAAATTAAATAACGACTCTTTTAAATGCTATAAGTCATTCTTTTATTTTTCCCACAGTGGTGATTATATACATTTTTTATCATTTTCTTTGTGAAGACTTAAATTTATTTCTCAATCATTTATTAGTTTTAACTTTTAATCTAAAAGTATATGAATTAATTTGCAAAATGTTTACTAAATCTGTTCCCAAAGTAGATTTTCTTACTGTTCCCGATTAAAAAATATTTGCATTTATATAGAAATGTATAAACTAGGGCCTCGACAGCTTTATCAGCAAACAAAACTCATGAAGATGTAGACACTTTAAGATTTTTTTTACCGTCTGATAATGATCAAAATCGTTAAGAATAACTAAAGAGTGAAGAGTATTTTTTAACTAATAGTTCACTTCTATTGAGGATAACATTGGATAAATTTTATTTACTTTTGTATTTATTAATAAAACCGTGAATTTATTAATGCAATCATTTCATGGTAGGATTTTCACTATAGAATCGGAGAATCATAAGTTCGACATCTGAATTCACTGTCTCCACATAATATATAGACTAGAATTCGCTTAATCTAACATATTAAACGTCTTCTGATAGCTCCAGCTTGAAAGTTTTAACTGTCGGAGATCTGCTCATCTAATAAAAGTTCAGAATTATTAGACATATCCCAAAATAGCCATATATAATTTCAAAATGACTTCAGGCAAACAAATCAAATTACATTTTTTTTTTTTTTTTTTTTGCTGGAAGCAGGTTTTCGCCTTATTTTTTGGCGAGATTTTTCTATACTTAAATTTTATAATGATATTCCATTTTAAATCTATGCAAGGCACTCTGAAAACAGTTTTTCAAACTAATTAAATTACACTATAAATTCAAAAATTTGCTATTTTAACTTGTATTAAATAAATTATGAAGTTCAGTAACAATAACTCTAAAAATGATGAGTCTAAATTTTTATGCGTTCAATTATCTTGATTTTTATAAAAGCATTGATTTTTTATTAAATGAATTTTATCTTTAAATTATTTTTAATATTTCGGACAAATCACCCTCCATATGCTTATATATATATATATATATATATATATATATATATATATATATATATGAATTCACTTTTTCATCGCATACAGCTTATTTTTCTGTCAAATAACAAGAAATAATGACTATGTATAACATTTTAATTGCTTTTTTTCTACATTATTAATTACTGATCATTTACTTCAAAATGAGTAAACAATGATTATAAAATTACTTAATCCACGATAATTAGTGGCAATTAAACTGTGAGTTTTAATTACCACTAATAGCGACACATATTGATATTAGGGCATAAAGACTCTCAAGAATTGCGCTGATTCTCATAAACATTTCGAAAGTGCAAACACCTCCGCTAATAAACATTGAATAAACCCAGTTGTGTTTATGATTGAATATGGATTTTCAAATGATATTTTTTACGTTAACTGTAATTCTTAACGTCTTTGACAACTTAATCCTCGAAGTTGGAAACAACAAGAAAGCCATCGACTGTCTAATTAGGATTACTATTGGTAAATTGCCTTTGTAGATAATTTCACACCATTTTTTAAATTACAGTGATTATTTTTTTTTAATTTCTTAAGTTTAAATAATAGAATTTTTTTCTTATAGTTATACAGACATCTAAATAAACTGTTTTCGTGAGGGCGCATACAGAAAGCATGCAATTCCGAATTTGGGGCGCGGGATCAGAGAAAAGAGAAGGACTAAATTAATTGGAATTAGCGTCGTTAATGAAGCATTGCGTTGGGAGAAAAAAACTACACTCCAGTGAGTTCGTTTTTCCTTTTTATGTGATTATTAGAGGATTCCCTTGGAAGACATTTGTGCTTTACTGTTTACCATGCTCGCTGCATTTGAGAGAGAATGGTTCTTAAGGCTGAGATTCATGGAAAGTATCCTGAGCTCTGAAGCATATCTTGGCCACATCAGGAGCATCTCGTAGAACGGAGACGAAAAAATTTAGAATGTAGATGAAATTGGACATTTATTTTATGAATATGATTAGATCATATATCTAATCAAATATATATAGTGAGCTATTTTAGTGAATTTCCAAAATATGCTGCTTTCAAGAAACTTTTGGGGGAAAAAAATACAAAACATTTGACAACAAAGTTTTTTTTTTATTTGTGAATATATAAGGAATTGGAATATGCCCATACGAATAAAGGTATAATAATAGGCCAACAGAAAAAAAAGGATAAGAATTTCAACGTAAAAATTGTTTTTTCTGCTCTTTGTTTTATATCCACCGAGTTTTAGTTATATCATCTATGTTTCAGCCAATAACATTGAGCCATATTAGAATCTGACTTGTGTATCCCCTGTAGTGTCAATCAGTCTTTCATCCAAAACTGTTATTGATAAATTATAGCAACATTTAATTTTTTTAGGTATAATTTGTGCAAAAAATAGCAACGCTTTGATAAAATTTGAAAGACATTTAAAAATAAAAATGTGGAATTACAAAAAAACATAGACTTCCAAGCATCAAAAACAAAACTGACAGAAAAAATTTAAATTTGAGGAGACGCATTGGTTCTATTTAGTTTATACTCCCCTACCTTTTGATATATATGCCAACTTATTCCGTTTAGTTAAATTCTTGATTAAGTAGACTGAAATAGCAGAAGTCCATTTAGCTTCAGTAACGGATTCTGAAGACCCTTTCTTAGTGTTTTGAATTTTAAATTTAAAAAAAGTTAACGTTCGATAACAATTTGTTTATAACATATAAGTGGATAAACTGGAAACTTTCAAGTATTTCGCCTTTCTGAAAATAAAGTTCATTTTTTTAACAACCCAAATTAATCTGACGCGATAGAATTACAGTATTATTAAAATAAAGCCCATTCTAATAAAAACTAATTTCGATCGAATTATTTTTTATAATAACAAATATGGTTCAAGACAAAATCGCAAAATAATTTATATTATGTTCGTGCTTTATTTTAAACTATTTTGTAATTTATGTATAATTGCAAATAAAACTTGATCTCATTTTCAAATTTGAGATATTTCCAAATAAATAAAAGCATTAATAATTTGTCATTTTTTCGTACTAAAAACATACTGCTCTTCAATAAATTATGCTTGCACAATTGAAATAAATAATTGATGCAACATTTATTAAATTTGTTGTTAAACTGTGATAATATACTGTAATAATTATAATTATAAAAGAAACTTGATCACATTTTCAAATTTGTGATAACCGCAAGTAATAAAAGCACTGATAATTTTTCATTTTTTTCTCATTAAAAATACTGTATTCAAGGAATTATGCTTGTATAATTGAAATAAGTAATTGATGCAGCATTTATTTATTTATATCAATTTTATGATTTCGAATAAATTTTTTAACAATTACTTTTCCTTTTTTTTCCTTTCATTTTATTCCGAGTTTTAAACAAAAAGTATATATACATCTCATTAAAAATTTAGGAAAAAAATTATTTCAAGTTTAAAAGTTTAATTAACACATGATAAAAGCATTCTAACAACTTGTCCTTAAGTTTGTATAGTTAACTTCTACAAAACTTCAGGCAACCCCGATATTTATCTTAATTTAGACGAAATTTTCATATTTATTTACAAATGAATTCCAAACAAGTTCATTCCTTTTTTTAAAAAATAGTCTTTATTTGGAATCCTGTCGATACTGCTACATTCAGTGGTGGCAGGGTGGTCGGCTGTATGCAAGAAGTCTTTATTTGGAATATTTATGGAACTCTAAAAACTTGAAAAGAAAAAATTTATTTATGAGTATATAATCCATTAGCTTCGGTTCTCTTCAGAGAAAATAACTACCAATAAAACAAACTTTCTTATTGTAGCCGCAATTCGAAAAAAAAGAAATAAAATATTCAACTTTACTCGCGCAGATCATTAACAGAAAATATGTCCATATCATTTCGAGAACTTAATGATGCGTTTACAACTAGCAGAAATATCTGAGAATAGGAACAAAAAACAAAGTGAAGAATAATAAGGTCTATCTTTCGCTCTTTTTGAATCTTTCTTGTATACCTAAATAACGATTTTGCTTTCGCAATTCAGATAAATGGCTAAATTATTTGAAAGGTATAAATATTTATGATGCGAATTGTGATTCGTAAGATTGATCTGTCTGTGCCGACAACAGTGTCAAAAAATATTTCTTTAGAAATAAAAAAGTGCATAAGTTTGTAACTTTTATAGTTCCATTGGTGTTTTTTGGCACCTTTTTCAAATGTGCTTGATAAAACATGTTCATTTCATTATTTGCAGTGATTTAATTTCCTTCAATCACTAATATGATATATGCGATGAATTTAAAAAGGAATATTTTGTGCTAGATTTATAATAAAATTTATGCTAATATTTTGTGCTCCGAGAAATCTTTTGAAATTGAAAGAAGCAAATGAAATTGTCATTGAAAGAAGCAAAAATGAAATCTTTCTTCAGGAATTAAAAAAAAAATTGTTCATGTACTGTCTCATTACTATTTTACATGTAACTATTTTTTTAAGTTTGTATAATTTGCATCATTTTATCATTCACAGTGATTGAATTTCCCTTTCTAATGCTTTGGGTAAATTTCAGATGCATTTATAAAAGCAAAGAAAAAAAATTCTTTAAAAAATGTACATGTTATTATTTCATAAATGCTTTTAATGCAACTAATTTTTTTTTCATGTGAATGATAAGATGAATTCATTTTATCACTTGCAGTGACTGAATTTTTATTTTTAATCAATTTTTTATATGCAATAAAAGATAGATTTAGATTGCTCTAAATATATCCTAGGCCATTAATAGATATTAGATGACATTGATAGAAGCAAAAAATAAATGTTTCTTTAAAAATAAAAAGGGTATTCTTAGCGTTTATTGTTTCATCAATGTTTAAAGCAAATATTATTTTATGTAAATTATGAGATTAATTAAACTTATTGCTTTATTATTTCAGAAGTTGTGTTTAAGAAACGATGAAATTATAGAAACTATAGCCATCTCCATAAATTTATTTCTTATTTCTTTAAAATTAGAGCATAAATTTTATTTGAAACATGCTATACAATTTTGTCATTAAAGGAAACTAGTTAATTTTTTTAACAAAATTTAAATAAACATGTGATTATTTTAAGATTTTTATATTATATATATAATATTAGGAAATAAAAGCCAATACAGTTTTTCTTCTAATTTCTTGCTCTATTTTTTCATGCAGAGGTAAATTATTATTAAATAAATTTTTTATCAACAATGCCTTCTCGTTCATTTGTCTATCGTATAAAAAAGAGTAAATAATATATTTTGAAATATTCCAATAATCAAATAAACTTAATAAAAGCCTTCTTAAAAATACGCTTTGATTAGTAGAAATCATTTTTTTTTAAAGATTTTTTAATTTTAAATATTTTCTTTTATTGCCCTTAATTATTGGCTCATTATTGTAAAACTTGTGCCACTTGGAAATTATTTTTTCTAATACTCAATATGAGGCAGTGCCAATCATACACAATCAAAATTTAATTAAATGAATCTATATGGTGAAAATTGACTTATGAAAATAAGAAACTAGTATATTGCCAAAAAAATCTCGCAATTATACAAAATTTCAGAAACCTGTCACATCAGAAAATGAGTGAAAATAATTAATATCGAAATCCCGTCTCTACAAACACGACATTAGACTAATTAAATAAAAGAGTACAAAAAGACTTTTCTATTTACGAAATCTTCTACTGCAGATCTACGTACTTTTGTACGTCATAAAAGTTTTTTCATCTAAATTAGAAAATATCTCTATAGGTAATTTTTGAGATTCAATATATCTTTTTGAGGATTCAGGATCTATAATTTTTCTCTTTTTAGATCTTTGATAAAATTTTGTCAAAAGAAATTATCATCAAAAAAGAAAAATTTATATAAATTTGTAAAAATGTTGCCTCAAGTTTATTAAAAGAGAAAAATTTGTTTAAATGTGTTACACTTTTCGAATTTTTCTAGAATTTGTATCAACCGTTCTAAATTTATTTTTTGATTTTTTAATTATTTATTTATTTAAAAGTTTTATTTGTATAACTTTTTCTTTATAATATCACAGATTCAGAATTCACATATAGTTCAAGCAAACCTCACATGTTTTTTTTCTTTACATTATCATCGATGAATTCTACATTTTATTTCATAAATTATCAACTTATGTAAAAGAACCCTTTTGCTTAATTAAATTTTTTTTATAGATTTAAACTCTTATAAACTTTAGAAACAGAAGCAAAAACTTGTAAGGTTCAAAATAAGATTAAATTAAATACCAGCTGTTTTCTTTGCAAAAAAATAAATGTTTATTTCTAATCTGCACTCAGCACTATAGATAAAAGTTTCAGTCTTAAATCGAAGAAATCCTTTAAGATTCTGTTTAAGTAAGAGTTTTTAAGGACTTTTCTTCTATGTGTTAATCCTCAAAACATTTCTAAAAAAATTCTCTTATGAATTTTAAAAAAGTATCCTTTTTGAATTTATACAAATCACTTCTCTAAGACACAGAAATGAAATTTTATCGCATTATTTTTTGATAAAAGACATGTTTTAATTCAGATAGCATCTGATATAAAGACTTACAAAATTTATTTCACTGAATTCGTGTTCTTTTTGTTTTAAAACAGGGGAAAGCTTTGATAATCGATTTATCTTGCAGGCAAAAAGCAACCTTGAAAAATGACTCTCGAATCAGACCACTGAAAATAGTTTCTAATTCTGTATCAAAGCAGTAGACCATTTATTTTATTCCAAATCCTAGATTGTTGTTGTTTGGAATTTGTTTCTAATCATCTTCTGCCATTTCACGCAAGAGTTCTTAAAAATGCATTTTCAAAATGATACGACAATTAGTTCGGCTGTATATCTTTGTGAGGCTTTTTTTTTTCATTTTTAAGTTTAATTATCGTATGCTGGCGACTCTGGCGAAAATCGATGTTCTGAAATCGATCAACTACAAAATCGTCACATATTTTTTCTCTGACTTCATGGCGTGTCTTACACTTGAGGTGGGAAATTTTAAAGCTTATTCACGCTACGTCATGCTATGATAAAACGACAGGAAAATTCTACTCTCAATTCGTGCAGATTCAGAAAACAATTAGATGAGTTACATTTGATAAATATTTCTTATGCATTCTATTCACATTTGTTTAACTTGTTATTCGTTCAACCAAACCCGACCTGATTTAGATCCATTATCATTTTTGTCCCTTTTCACAGTATTTTTTTTTTCTTTTAAAAAATTCAAAATTTGAAACTACGAATTATTTGTTCTTTAAATATTCAAAAATAAAAATTATTTCTTTGTGCCAATGTCATTAATTTAATAATTAAGAAAATTGCGATTTCGAAATATAATTCAATTTTACAATCCTTATAATTCAATTGTTAAATATTCTGATAAGGTTAACAAATGCAGAAAATTAGCTCGGCTGCTCTTGAAATGCTTAAGTAATTTTAAGTTCATTTCCAAATTCAAAAAAGTGATTTTTATAATTGGAATTATCCAAACAATTTTAAAACTTAAAACGAGTTTAATAAATTAATTTATTATATTATATTCAACAAAGCAGCAGTCTATAAATAACATCAATGAATAAATCCATGTGTTATTTTGAAAGTCTTTTCAATACAAAATATGCATCGCTTATTCTAAATAGTTTTTTTAGTGTGTAAATTGTTAGTTCATTGTTTAAGCAATATTTTGTGATTACTTAAATCAATTAAATTTAAAGGTTTTTAAGATGTTTCTATATTATTACATTAGCTGCTTAAGCAGAAAGTAATGAGATTCTGGTGTTTTAACATCACAAGAAGATATTCGCTATAAATAGATTTTATCATTAATTATTCTAAGCTATAACTTGACAATATTAAATACAATGCTGAAAGATTTCTATATTTCTGCTTTGAATTACTATTCTGATTGATTACTCCATAAGATTAAAGTGATTTATTTCCTTCATTTAAATTTATTATTATTTTACATTTGAGACAGATTTTATTGTATTTAAAGGATTACGTAATATTTATACTGAAATTTAATTTGCTCTTTATCTATAAAATTAGAGCAAAACTGAAGAAACCACAATTCTTAATCAGTATCACAAAATTACTCTTCACTCATTGGAATATCACAGGAATAAAATGGGTATTAAGCAGTGATATTAAAGCGAAGTATATTACGCACCTTTGTTAAGATTATGTGCGTTATGAATTTAGAATGAACTTTCCGAAGAAAGAAATTCGCATACGATGTGTTCATAAAAATATTTGCTGATAAAGGACAATGTAAATCTGTTCAAAGACGTTTAATTTCCAGAATATACATATTTCGCGAAAATTATAAATAAAATTTCGAGAAGTATAAAAATGCAGTCATATTCCAAAAGTCAGGCGTCATAGGAGGTTAACATCTTTTAAGTATTGATGGTTCACGTGATGCCACTTTTTTTAAACGGAAATAGAAGCTGTTAAAAAAATTAACGTACAAATATACAAAAGTTTATGTAAAAATATATTAAGTACTTGAAATAATTATAGGAAAGGATTAATTGAATTGAATTTTACTTTATTTATTTTTGTAAAGGAGATGGTGCCACTAAAAAATTTTTCCAAAATATTCGAATGCAAGAAATGTTTTATTTTATTTTTTTGCTGTTTTAATCAAATAAAAGTATAAACTGTAATAAAAAATGCCAAAAAATATTTTAAAATCCATTTCACCCTAATATTATTTTTGTAAATAATAAAAAAAGATTAATTTCAATTTCTTTTCATAGTTTTACAAAACTTGATGACACAGAATTCAAAAGGATTATATCACATCACGATTACAAAATACCGTCTGCACTTTTTAATCTTTACACAATAACATTAAAAGGGAAAAACAAAAGAGTCGAACGAGTTCTTTCAGAATTCCCGCCAAAAATTTCACACGGCTGCCATATTCGAAGATCCGGCAAAAATGTGCTGCTAGTGGAGGATGTCTTGGCTTGAAATTGCTCAAGCGAAAACGAAAAACTAGTTCATTTCGATCGAAGCGCTTCGGGCTCTTTTAACCGCGTGTTCAGTATATATCCTTTAACTTGTCTCCCGAAGCTCATTTATTTAGTATCTCTGATCTTGAGCTCTCCTTCGGTACATACTTGCATAGCGGCACTTCGGAATAGTCATCTTTGACTGAAGCAGTGCAGTTTTTTCTCTTTCACTTTGTGTCTTGACCTACGATTAATTATCAAGTCTAACCATTTGGTAAGCTTTCTTTTTTCACATTTAGTTATATATATATATATATATATATATATATATATATATATACAAATATTGGACTAATAATTATATAATTGTTAATTGTTTAAGAATACATTTAATTTTAATGTCGAATATGGGAGGTATAAAAATATTGTGACTTATAGTAAATTCAGAAATGTTGATTGATAAATACTTTAATTATACTTACATGAAAAGATTTTGTCTTAATAAAATTCTAAAATATACTTTTTATCTAACAGAAAAATAGCATTTCTAAACATATGGCTTTTAATCATGCGAGAGTAAAATAAATTATAATTATAATTTTGAAAATTAGATTTTGAAAAAACTGTACATTCAAAAGCTTAACTCAGCTGAACTAAAATGTTTCCCTATTATTATAAAGAGTAATGAAAAAAAATTGAATAATATGTAGTATATTAATAAATGAAAATTATAAGCTTTTTATTCGATTATTTATTTAAAACGCGTTTGTTGGAAAATAAATGATATAATTATAAAACTCTTTTTTTGGAGGAAAGAAGAAAAATTTCTATATTTTTTCTTTCTAAAATGTTTTTTTCATTTTTATGTTTACTGAGTTGAAAATGTACTGAATTTTTAAATGTTTCCAAATATTATTTTTTATTAACAAAAACTTTCACATATATTTGGTTCAATACTTCGTTTCGGGAGTTTTCCAAAAGCATATCAGTTCTTATCATCGAAAGAATGGCTATATTTTTAATAAATAAGATTTAAATTTTAAAATCTTTAAACATGAATAAAAATAATGGCTTGTTATTACAGACAGTCCCCACACAGACAGGTAGAAGTTAAAACTTAGGAAAAATTATGTTATAATTTTTACAGTTAAACCAATGCCTTTATTAAATAATATTACCTTAGTTTGTGCAACTAATTTGCTATAATTACTTTTTCCTTATTACCTATAATTACTTCATGGTGATCAAGGTGACTTTCATCAAATTAAATTACTTTTATTACTTTCACCAATATTCTTTTTGCATTTTTTTTTTAATTTTGGTTTGTAACAAAAATATATGCTTTTAGATATTTTTGCTGTTAACTAAGATTTTATAAATTTGTTATATGGCTTTTATAAATAATGAAGATTTCTTCTTAAATGTTCTGCTTTCTTTTAGTACGAGAATTTTTATCTGGGAATTAAAATTCTGAATATGGCTCTTAATTTAGCAATGCCTGACTAAAATTTCGAATTTTGCGGCAGAATATTTAATATCTTCGATTCCATATGTGAAATTCATTTCTCTTAATTACATTACCATACTCGAAATTTGCTTTATTAATTTTTTTCAACTTCTTCAGCATATACGAATAAGAACAAATGACAACAAATTCTACTATTGGATCTTAGTTTGGCTGCATCTACTATTGGATCTTCTCAATTCTACTATTCTACTATCTATCAATTCATCAATTCTACTATTGGAACTTAGTTTGGGATTATCTTAATTCTGGAGTTGTCTTTCAATGAAATCGGATTCTTGAATACCGTATTTTAAAATAGTTTTTTCCATCGTTCTCAAATTAATATATAGAATTATTTTTCATTCAAATATTGTCTATAAAATTAAAGGTTATTTTGCTTTTAAATAAAAATAGAACCCGTTTTGAATAAAAAAAATTTTAAAAAATAATGTTTTAGAAATATTTCAAATTTTATAATTTTCTGATTTTATAATATTGCTTTTCCTGAAATTTAATTAAAGTATTTCTATTCTATAATAATTGTCAAAGTGTATGCCGGAAGACATCGTTCTGTTCGCTACAAAGAGCATGACCCTATTAGTTTTTGTTCGTGCTTAATTGTAATAATTACGATTTCGCGTTTCTGTGTTTTCCAGATTTCATTTAAAATTTAATATTCTAATTGATTATCACCGGATTATTGATTAGACTTCTTTTCAAATTTATGGTTTTGTCCTTAATTATTCACTTCACTTCTTGTATTAATCTGCCAATTAACTCTTTACGACCAATAAATATTAAATGCAAGTTAAATTTTTTATCAAGCAATCATAGATAATTCTCTTAACTGCAATTAAATTCTAATTCAATCGACTGTGTATTCATTTAAAGTGGTAATGAATATAAAAATTATGCGAAATAAGTGTCTTTCCACGATTACCACGTGAAAAGAGAAAAAAAAAATAGTTGAGATTCCAAAAGTAAAATGTCACCTGATGAAATCGAGAAATGTTTCCTTAATTAAAATTTGTATTCACTATTCTTTATTTACACTCACACAAAATACATGCCGTTTTTACAATAACTAATTTTTGAAAAACAGGTACGTTTTTAAATTCAACGAAGCCTTTCTAAGAAGAAAAATTATATTTTTGAGCTAGAAATATGCACGATAATATACATGGAGATCAGATTTATCTTTATGTTGTGATGGTGAATTAGTTGTTTGTTTAATGATAAAAGTCAAATAAAAATCAATATTATGGATTTCTTTTATGCATAAAATATTATATATATCAGTATACTGCAAAAAATGAGTACATTATATTAAATAAATTTATTCGTCTAATTATGAATCAACTTTAAATTTTAATATTGTCATTTAATAAGCAATATCATCTATCTCAATGTCCAAAATTCCTGAAAAGGGAGAAAAAAAAACTTTAAATTTTTCACATCCATAAACGGATATTTCTGATTTTTCCCCCTGCATTCCTTGTGAATTTGAGCATACTGTCTCATAATCATACTAGATAAGAGACAAAACTCTGATCTATTCTTTACAGATTATAAATTACACATTTTTTGAAAAAAAAATTGAAAATTTGTGGCAAATTGTATTATTTGTTAAATCAACATAAACAGAAGTGTCAAGTGCAGGTAAACTTTATAAATATTTGACAAAATTAAAAAAAAAACTGAACTCTACTTGGTAATCAAAGTGTACCTGTCTTTATAAAATTCTTTCTCTAAGAAAATTAGAATTAATTTTATAGTAATTATCCATCTTATTTTAATCTGACGGATGCCTTTCCTGGTATTTTGCATTTTAATCAAATCTAAAGGAATAATGTTAAAATATGACATCTACTATTCTAGTTTTCAATAATACATCTATTATATTATTTTCCAATTGAAATAGTCATTTTTTATTTCCATTCAGCATATGCTTAATTTACCACTATTAGAAATTTTTCGTTTTAATTTTTAACATTTCTATGTAAATCTCTTGTTTAGCCTTCCACGCCTATTATTTTGTTTTAAAATAATATAACAAAATATTTCTCGAAAATTATTTTATTTTCTACATTATTATAATAAAATAATTTTTTAAAAATTTAGTTGTTTTTCTACGATTTGATAAAGTTTATAAATTAGTCTGCACAATTTGTGAATTAATGAATGAAGAAAAATTCTTAATCAAAGACATTTTAAAATTTTTGCATATTTATTATAAGTAAAAATTAATAATTATAAATCACGAAACAAGCTAATTTAAAAAAATTCATTGAATTCTTTAGAGGTCAAAATCAAATAAAAATATTTCCAAGAAATAGGAAAACACTGTCGTGAGCTTCATGATTAAGAATAACCTATATAACTGTTTATTTATGTTCTGACTGTTAAAATCATTTACTTTATGCTCTGGCTGTTAAAATTCGAAAGAAAAAGATAATTGACTATAAAGTAGTTTAAAAGAAGGAACATAAACAAAACTAAGACTTCGTACCTATAGAAAGAGCAATTCTATGCAATACAAAAGTAATGAATTTTTTTTTGCTGCACACAGAAAAAAGTTTTATGTGTATTGCAGCAATACATCACTAACTAACTTCTTCCTGTTTCATTCTTTGATTAAACGAAAAAAGTCAAGCGTACTTCAATTCATTTTGTAGGTAATTGCGAAGTATATTTTATAGGACCTTTGCTTAGCTTTCTTGAACAATTGGTCTCGTGAACAATGCACATAGGTCAGTTGCAAAGGTTTCACCTTCATCACGGTTTTCATTCCTAAAGGTTATCAGCTCGCAATTTAGTTCTAAAAGTAAAATTTCAGGTGAACATTTTGTAGGTCACATTGATTTATGGACATAAATTTTCTTAAGAGCGAGGTATAATTAATAATTATTTCGAAGTAAAGAATGAAAAGACGCGCTGATTTTTTTTACCCTCATGAAACTTTATCAATACGAAGCAATTTAGATATTAAAATATTTCTGTGAAAAAAATCCTCTCTGCGTAAAATAGAAAAATCTCTCATCTTCAGATGTTTCTCCCGTTTTCACATTGTTTTTAATATGACTGTTATGGCTGAACATGTATTTTTAATATATGTTCGAATATATGACTTTAGAATTTAGCAACAGAAATATCTTTTAGCAGAGTAATACTTCTTTACAAAAGAAATTTATTTGATTCTTGGAAAATATTGAATAATATTTGAAATTGTAATTGAAATTTATATTGTTATAATAAACTATCATCGCAAAAAGCGAAATTTTGTTTATATAAATATCTACTACAGAAAAGCAGCTAAAAGAAATTTTTTAGAAACAAGTAAGCTATGGATAGAGGATTTTTGCAGACCAAAATTCTTCTTTAAGCACTCATAAAAGCAGACTTAGCATTGTTTGCATCGTTCATCATGACTACACACTGTTTGTTTCAGGATCCGGAGACTAATACTTTTTGACGATTATACTTCGCTAAGGGTTGGTAAACAGAAAGATTAGCGGTTATGATACCTCTTAATTCAGCGAATAATTTGATTTCACCTTATTGCTATTACAATTTCCTTTCATTTCTTTTTTGGCAAAATAGATAGCTCACTATTTGAATTCCAAGGTTTTATACAGCTTTTCGTTTGAAAGGGGAAAAAAATCGAAAAAAAAAAAAATCCACTATATAAAATGAGGACCAAAACAAAAAATGAAAGAATGATATATATATATATATATATATATATATATATATATATATATATATGCGTCCTATTAAGAAAAAATGAAATTTAATCATATCATTTCCTCCATATAATTAAGAACGAATAAAAGATTATTGAAATACGTCTCTAAAAATACGATAGAAAAGAGTTTACAGATATCTAAAAAATAGATTTTCTTTAAAAAAATAATAATATGCACCTTATGATTAAGGAGATGCTCTATTAATCTTGCTTAAATGAAGATTATGGATGCAATACTAATTTGACTTCCTACATCTTGATAGAATAAAATACTTTTTTTATCCGTTGAAATCACTTGGTAATACATCTTTGTATCATTTAACTATTTAAAGAAACCAGCAATCATTGTAAATTCCAATAAATTGAATTAAACTACTTATGCGTGAGACAGTCACAAAATGATACGGATTCATCCAAGTGCGTCGGTAAAATAACCACAAGGATTCTCTTATGACAATTTCAAACGCATCTTTTCACGGCACATTACTCTGCTACTAGATTTCACTCAATGCTGTGTGAATAGCACGCAAATAAATCTCTTTTTGAGAGTCCAGCATTTTCCTTTAATTTAAAAGTTATTCAGATAAACAAGAAACCATTATTCAGATAAACAAAGACTCTTACTATTTCATTATATTTCTCACGCTAAATCAGATACTTGATTTTCAATTCATATTACATTTTTGTAACTGAAAATTGATTATTTTTATCATATTATTTTCTATCCTTTTTATTATACTTAAGAAAAATATTATTCTTACTCTAATAGTTTACTTTCGAATTAAATAAATTAAATAATCTAAATTTTTCCTATTCAAACTATTATATGCATATCCTCACATTTTTCGAAAGAAAAGATCATAATTCAACAATTTTAATTAATCAGTTATTTTATTATATCTAGCTTTCATTCTTTAAAAAATAGTACATTAATTTGTATCTCAAATTTATGCGACGGTAAATAAAATCAAATATTCAGTTAAGCGAAATAACTGATATTTTCATATTACAGTTTTCATCAATAAGAGATTTTTTTTCTTTGTAATCAATAACAATTTGAATTGAATAGAAACGGAAAACATTTATGATATTGTTTGCATTTTAGAGAGAAAATAATAGCATTTTTGTTAGGGCTTTTTTTTTTGTTTTTATAATTTAAAGATATAATTCTCATATTCATGATGAAATTTGTTATAAATTTGATAATAATAATAATAGTAATAATAAATTCTTACTTTTCTTAATGGACATTATAAAGTGTATGTCTTTAAAAATACAAGAATTTTTTAAAAATCAATCCTAATATTATTATCAGAAGTATAGTTTAATATCAGTTACTTTTCTTTTGCAATAAAGGGCACATTACTAAGGAAAGAAAATACAATATGATGTTTTAATGTTCGGAAAACGAGTAAAAGAGAAGCGCCACTGAGGAGCTTTCTTTTGAGATATTCTGTAGAAAGAACTTTTTTCTTATTTTCTAAATAGTAAGGAAAGGCCTATAAACTCTAATAAGCATTTGTTACAATTCTCAGAAATGTTGATTCAATAGCAATCTTACAAGTATTTTTCATTTAGAATATGTTGTTTTTTGTTTGTTTCTTTCTCCTATACATAATATAGAAAAAATGTGATAAAAAGCTCCAACTCAAAATTTTGATGAATCTCCATGTTTTAGACCTTCCTAAGTTCGAAAGACACATTTTCGAAAAATGTCTATCTGTCTGTCTTTCTATGGCAAAAATAACTAAAAATGATTTTAGCTAGACAGTTGAAATTTTTGTATATATTCTTTATATCAAAATTTCAGATTTTTTTTTTTTTTAATTTTGAGTAAAATTTGTTCCGGGAAAGTCCATCTATGAAGTCATTCGAATATGTATTAACAAGATAACTGCAAACGAAGAGAGCTAAATAAATAAAATTCGGTACATAGATATAACATCTATATTGCAGATACCTGTCAAATTTTGAGATAAATCTGTGAGTTGACTGTTAGTACATTGGATAATTCAAAACTCAAAAATATAAATATATCCAATTTTATATGAGAATTTTCGATTACAAGTGCAATTTGGTATCAAATGTTTGCTTCAGTCGGTTGAAAAGAAAAAAAATCGATTTTCTTGTACTATTAACATGCCGGCAGGTATTAATCGCCAAATATCTTCCCAAGTATGTTACGATAAATTCAGTAAAAATGCTAATTTCATGCGAAAGATTATTTTGTAACTATTGTACACCAATGCCAGGTAAGGCATTCTCTCACATGACACGGTTAGTAGAGAATATGCGAGAAAATTATAGGAAGACCACTCTTGCTGGTTTCATCACGCATTTCTTCATTTTAAATTCTGAAAAATCACTGATTGTAGCTAGATCACTCGTGTTAACAATTCATGTCACTAACTTCCCACATTTTCACCAATCAATGTCAATGAGCTTAGAATTTGGCTAACCTGAAAACTTAACCTTCTAATTATTTAGCAACGTGAGAAAAGAGTCGCACTTTTCTTTTAATCCAAAATCATACATGTTCTTTCATCTTCTTCAAATTGCCTACAAACATATCCTTCTTCTGGGCCAGATTCGTGATCGAAACTTGCGTGACATGTGCTTCGTGCGCGACGCTTTGTGTATGAGAATGCGTGAATTTGGGTTTCGGTTCTTTCGGAGAGCACACTTTTTTGTCAGAAGTCGCGTGCTTGAATCTCAGTATTCACCATCTGCTGATAAATAGTTAATTAGAGTTATGGAGCTACTCTGCTTTTTCGTGGTATGAACTGCTTCAATAAATGATATCAGATAAGAATTTATTTTTGGCAATGTGTGAACAATCTTAAAGTACTTTTCCTCATTAAAAAAATTATTAAAAGCTGTGTTTTAAACTCATTTTACTCATAACCTTGCAGGTACAATCATTTAATAGTTAGTAGTAGTCATAACTAATGTTACTCATTCTTAATCACGAATATAAATGAGGATATGATGACAATTCGAACTGAATATAAAGATGACTGAAAGTGGTTTATTTTTATAACAAGGTAATTTAGCAAATTTTACTTTAAAAAAATTCAACATTTCAATTCAAGATACTGGATTTTTTTTATCAAAAAATTCATTTATTATCTATTATTAAAAAAGAATATTAATTTTTAATGAAACTTAAATGCAAATTGCAAAAGATTTTAAAAATTAATTTAAGTTAAACTTTTTAATTTCATTTTATTCCGATACAGAATTTTTAAAAATTGCTCCCAGTTTTAAAAAAAACGTTGGGAAATTGTAAACATTACTTATTTTCTATCTAAGGTGAAGATAATTATTATATGCTATAGATAGATTATAAATTTCTTTGAATACTTATTTAAGCTTTGTCTTTAATTTTACTAACTGATTACAAAATACTATTCACTTGTTTCCTTAAACTAATTGCGTAATGAAATTGCATCTATCATTTTGAAAATTGGTCATCTCTAGTATTTTTTTCCAATTTTACTTTTTTGTCCCTTTGTATCATCTGTTATATTTGGTATATAAAAGAGATATGCTTCATTCGTTAAAGAACTACCAGTTGTATCTCATTCCAGCGTTTATTTTGAAAACGGGTCATCTCCTGGAGCAAGGCTTTTATCTCCTCCATTACGCGTGCATTGACTATCTAAAAATTGACTCGCTGAACTTGATAGAATAATTTGGTAGAAAATAGATAAACTCGAAACATATACAGATAGAGAATATAATTGATTTTAAAATGTGTTGACCGATCAAGAAAGTTTTCCTTTATTTGGAGTTGTAGAGTCATTTTTCAAGAGCTGAAATTTAATTTGCACCAAACAACTGTCATGAATTACGCTTCACTTATTAAGATGCAGAAGCTGTAATAGATGCTTTAGTGACGATGTCGCTATTATAGAGAAAACGTTTTCTATAATAGAAGAAACAAGAAGATACATCACCTTTTTTTTTATTACGAATCCGGAAATTAATTAAGCCCATCAAGGAAATTTCTTATCGATATTGAGAACATGTATAACATCAGGAAGTGTTACCAGTACGTACTAACCAATAACAAACTTCTACAGTAAAATAATAATTTAAAAAATGTCCAGAAATTACAATAAAGGAAAGGCTTGAATTGATTTTTTTATCCCTAATTATTTTGTCATTGTATGAAAATTTATTAAGGTTTAATAATGATATTTCTTATCTTTAATTTGATAGAATATATATTTTTTGAAATCCGAATGGACTTAGTCTATTATAAACCTGAGATCATTCTGAAAATATACCATCTTTGCATTGAAAAAAAATTATTATTTGGGTATTTTCACACATATATAATTCCTTTAAATGATTGAAAAAAAGTGATTCAAATTAATATTATAACATATAAAAACAAAAATATTATAAAAAAAAGATGTTTTTCAAACATCATAGTATTTAAAAACGGAGGTGGTCCCACTTCAAATTGACTGATTTAGTTAAATTCATAATTTTTTCCAAGCTTTCCATTGTTTACCAAACGTTCATATAAATTTAGAAAGTTTATAAATAAAATTAACCCTAAACATCCATAAATGGGAAATTATTTGTTTTTAATTATCAAAATTAATTAAATAATAAACTACTTTTAACTTATTTTGTTATGTTTACAGATATTATTAAATGAGCAGCTGTTATTAAATGAATAATGATACACATCGATAAAAGAACTCGAATTTATCTTTAACAAATAAACATTAAGGTAAACAGCTCTTTCTATTTAAAACTATAATGTGCTTTTCAAATCGAGGTTAAAAACTGACGCTATTCCATTAGCGTACAATGCCACAAATTGAAGATCTTAATCTTCTTTCAGGAACTTCAATAACGAGATCTGATTGATAGAATAATTTGATATAATAAAAAAATTTTAAATCTCAATAAACCTAAATAATAAGAAAAAAAGTCCGCCAAAAATAGCTTCACAGCTGTTATTATGAAAGTGCTTTAAAAATTTGTCTCTAAATGAAAATGAAAATCACATAATCTTTTAAGTCTTACAGAAACCTATTTTTCCTATGAGAGGATTCATCCATTCTCTTCAGTGCTATAACGGAACCACTTTTTTCCCCCGAATTCGTCTTCAATTGTACGTTTCACTAGTTAGAGAATTATTTTTCCCCCTTGGATAATGTTTTGAGCCAAGAATACGGTCCGCTGACCTTGACACACATCGACATCTTTTTCCCTGGGGTGTATGTTCCGCACCAAAAAGATTTACCCATTACCCTGTTTTCAATGCTGTTTTCATTTTTACTCGATTTTTATTTTCGAAGTGGGTAACAGTTTCGACGAAAATTGAAGGTTGCCAACTTTTTCGAAGGCATATTTTGCACTTAAAAATTCGTCGTAATAGCATTATTTTTATGGGACAATGTAATGATGTGTGTATGTGTATGTTTTCTGAATTTTTTAAATTATAGTATTTCTTAGTACTTGCATTTGCAATGGACCAAGAAATGGCCAATATATATCAACGTAGCTTTTTTACATTTGTTTTTATTGTTGTTTACATGCTATTATATTATAGTACATTCACTTGAATAATCATTTGTTGTTCTCTTCTAATTTTTTTTCACAGGGTCATAAACTGAATAGAAATTTTTAGTCACACATATCAAAGCAATTTTGTTTGTCCTATTTATGAGACAAAAACAAAAAACAAATAATCATTCATAATTTTATATCTTTATTAAAATATCTACCTTTTATGCTTTATAATCAGTGTTAAATACAAAGAAAAACCTATCAAATTCTTAGCATTCATTTCATTAGAAAAAAAAATATTAAAGTAGTTATTCCTTTCTTATAGATATAATTTATTTGATTTTCGACTCATGTATAATATTTCGCTCTTATTCGTGATATTTTAAATATTCTTGAATCATATTTATTATTTCAAAATAATAATAATAATAATAATAATGTACATAGCATAAAGTACCATGAACTTTTGAAGGTTTTAAATAAAAATGTTTATAATTTATGATTTGATGAAGACCTACCTTAATATGTTAAGCAAAAATTCAAAAAAATTTCTTTTGTATTTTCAAATACCATACATAATTAATTTTGCTTTCAAATAAATTCCTTTAAGAATTAAAGAAAAAATGACTTCCTTTTCTAACATTCTGAATATTTTTTTATCATTATTGATAGTTTCTATAAATTGATACGTTTGTAATAAGGTGGGTTAAAAGTACATACAAAAACAAAATAACTTTTTGTTTATTACGAATATTATTTCGAAATATGAATTCATATTGAAAATTTATCAAAATCCAAACACATATTTTTTATAAATTCCGCAAAAAAATTATCTTCCTCTAATATAGTAAAAAACAGTATAAAAAAGCCAAAGAAAATTTACAGATAGCCTGAAAAACCAGTATCTGACGCAAATCGAACAATTATAGTTTTGAGTTTTAGAGAGCAAAAGTAAGATAATAATTTTCTTTCAAAATATTTTTTTTTAACTATCAGGCAGATATAAAATTTAAAAATGTCATAAAAAGATACCAAAAAATATTGTTAGTTTTCTCAGAATCAGTTATCATAGGTTTTTTTTAATTCAGTTTTACGAAACTTTATGTATAAATATTTAAATTTGTTTCCTCCATAAATATGATCCTATGCTTTAACATAGCATGCTTAATTTATAGTATTTATTAATCAATTCATTTAAGTGACTGAAAATACTTTACGTTCTTGATTTGATTTGTAAAGTTAAATTTTAAAATAATTAGAAAATCTTTCAATGAAACTGAGCTTAAAAGGACGTTAGTTTAACTTATAAGCGATTTATTTGTGAGCTATTAAATATTTTGTGATGCGATACATTTCCATTTCCCAGCTACTCATAAACCAAAGGCACCTTTTTATTATGACAGAAGAAAAAAAACTAATTGAATATGCAAAATTGTAGACATAAGATTGACATCGTATGCATGATCTAAAATATATCAATCTGGTCCTTATCTCTGCTTGGTGTCGAAACCACAAACCCAGTGAAACATAAATCTCATTACAGAATTTAGAGCATGACTATACTAAATGGCTATGCTCTAAGTCTATACTTATATTCGGCACTGCCAAATAAGACACAGCTTATATTATGGAAATAGTTTCTAGCTGTGTGCATTTGGAACGTTCTTTAAATGGAATATTCATGACTGCTTACTTAGATAGTTGTAAGACTTGACCGGCTTCGTTTCCCTCTCTCATTTCAAACCATAAATGCACAGTAAGAGGAAGTAGTCAAAATTTCTCTCTGGCAAAAATCAATCATTTCTAATAAGTTACAGTGAACATATTACATAACTTCCTTATTAGAAATGCGTGCAGCAGCGGGATGGCTAGTTAATAAAATTTATATTTATTTGCCTCCTATTAATACATAATTTTAATATTTAAATGATAGTAATGAAATGAGGAATATAGGTATTTATGTCAGCTGCTTTGGGCCTGTTTTACTTTATGCCCAAGCAAATCTGTGTTATATTTACTCGACATCCTTATTTATAATAAGGCTTTATAAAATATTATAACCAAGAAAATAATTTCGTCTTGCCTTAGTGATCGAGTATCAAACAGCTAGCCGCTGTGAATAAAAATTCGATTCTACGGCTAACACATAGTAATCTCCATTAGGACGTCTGACAACTCCTCTCTCAAATAGAATTACAACCCGCCATCGATAATAGTTTTGTTAATTAGACAACATCTTTGTTACTAAAAACTATAAAGATGTCATATTATAAAGGTTTATTGTTATTTATCGAGGTTTAGGTTGCTTACTTAGATTAAAGACATAAATGAAAATAGTCAGCAATTGATTGGTCTCCAAAAATACAATTTTTGGCAATAAGAAGCCGTGTTTTGAAAGGAATGTCGATCATTAGATTTAAAAAAAAATATTCTGATACTTCAATAATTAACTCAATGTAATTATTAAAAGCACCAGGTGAAATAAGAATTTTTAGCAGCAAGGTGTTACAAACGTCGTTTAAGAGGCAAAAATTGTGAAAATACAAAAAACAGGCCTAGAAATTATAATAATGATGATACTATAAATTAACATAATAACTACAGGAAGATATGTGTCAGCGTATTTATAAAACGGCCTGTAAAGAGCATTACAATATTTATTATAAAGGGAACTATTATTTGGTCTTTTTGTAGTGCAAAAACCAAAATATTGACTGTGCTGCGCTTAACAGAGAGAGTAACGTTGAAATAAAAGAATTATGAATGAAATTGTGACAAAAGCATTTGAGTGCTTATTTAGGATCTTGTATTTCCTGTTTCAAGTATCTTTATATGATAATTTTTCTTATGTATTTTTTTTTCCTGTTATTCTTAAAATGCCCTTGAAATCCAGACTTTAAAAAAATCAAAAAATGCAAATGAAGAAATGGTTTTATTACTATCATTATTTTTTTCTTGGATTCAATTAACAAAAATAGCAGTGCCCTTGATAATTCAAAATTCAATCAATCAAATTCTTTCTACTTCGATCTTAAATAATAATAATTAGAAAATAAAGCAACCAATAGGAAAAGAAAACACAAGAAAAAATTCATTAACAGCTGGCTAGCCTTCGAAAGTTGAACATATTTATTTGGACCGATATTTTGAATCGAATAATAATTGTTAAGTCGTAGTATGCAGTAGCTATAGTTTTGCTAACGTTTTCTTTTTTATAAAAGAAGTTTAAAACAGATTAAAAGTTGATGAGGAAAACAGCTTTAGTTTTATTATTCCTTTTAATATTTTTGCATAAAAACAAAGAAAGCATTAGCTTTCAAAGATTACCGAGAAAAAAGGCTTTGAAAAATTTGTTATTATTGAGTGCTTATTCAAGATCTTGCATTGCCTATTTTGAGTAACTTTATATGATGGTCCTTCTTAAGCATTTTTGATTTTTTTCTCATAACTTAATGTAATAATTAAAATTAAACAATAATAATTAATTAATAATAACCATAAAATTACAATTTGTATAATTAAATTATAATATAAAGCGATATGTAAAACCAAACATAAAAAAATTAAATAGCAAAATAAGTTTTGATTTGCAAGCTTATCTTTATAATTTTTAGAAACGTTTTAATATTTTCATTTTTATGAATATTAGAAAAAAAATTTATATATGCATCACGTTAATAAATAATGTGAAATAGAAGAATGTGACAGTCTTAAAAAGAGAGAGAGAGAGAGAGACTGCATTGTTTAACAATTAGTTGTAATACTTTGCTGATAAAGTTTTGTACGTCATCCTAAGAGTTTTACGTTAAAAAGAAATTTTTCAATGACTACAGTTTCCATTTCCTATCATCACTTATTGCAATAATCGGTACGTCAACTGCTTTCCTTCATCAATGTGTAATAATAAATAGTTTCACTATCGCATATATTTTATCACTACGTCAGAACATTATCTAGCTTTTAAAGCTTACGTATCTGATTGATAAGCTTCTACTTCGCTGAGTAACATGAAAACTATTTTAATATGCATTCATTGTAAATTGTGAAGAAATTGATAACATACCTGGAAAACAAATTTTCTTAGAAAAGTTTAATCTTCAGAAATTAATTGCTTTTAATTCATTCCATTTCTCGCATTCACTCGCACCACACAACTATTATCAGTCGAAAGTGTTTTCAAGTAAAGAGTTATATAAAGAGAAAGTATTGTAATGCGCAAAAAAAAAAAAAAAAAAAAAAAAAAAAACAGATTTTGAGATTTTTCAGAGCTTTCGCGGTTTAAATCCGAATTCGATAAATATCTTTTTGAAATTATATCTTGTGTGACCCCAATAACTCATTAATATTTTTAGCAAGACGGATAAAACTTTCTGTACATCAAAACTGTAATCAAATTTATAGATACAATCTGTACATCATGTTAATAGATGCCATCGGTACATTATCCGTCCATCCATTTGTACATCAAATTAATAGATACCATCTGTACATAATATTTATAATTTTCTATCTAATATTTAGCGAAATCGATTCGCTGGAAGTTTATCTTTTTGTTTTAAATTACGCAATTACAAAACTTAAAGAAATATATAAATATAACTTTGGTTACATATTTTTGGTTAACTTGGTTACAAAGTTTTAGTCTACATTTTATATTGAAACAAATTTTGAAAACATCCGTCAACGGTTAATCGTTTGTCGGTCTAACACGATACCTGAAAACTTAGGTACTGCGTTCGTAACCATTATTGATTGCTTATATTAAATGAAACGATAAAATTTCATTAATCTATGAAATTTGGTATGTCATTTTGTTATTAAACTTGGTTCTGTATCAAATTTTGGTTTTAATCAATTGACAAAATGGTGCCCAAAATTCATGTTCTTCGCTATTTTACGCAAGACTATGAAAATAAAATTATGAGCATTCGTGGTTTTCATGGGCTTGCTCAAGGTTGACTGTTTTTATACGGGTGTAGTCGTATTGAGGATTTAACTTTATTCAGGAATATACAAGAAAGTTTTGTGGAGACTATTCCAGCTGGTAAACCAAATTTAAGTAGATTAAATTCGAAAAACATTCACATATTGTCTCTCCGTGTATTTAAAGTAGTTATTACGGGATTTATTTCTGAATATATTCACTAAAATTATCAATTCATTTCGCGATCACTTTTCTATCCTTATTCTCCTCCTTACACGAATCAAATTCTTCCATACCGAGGCCAATTTTATTTATGTAAAGAAGTTTCTTCTGTTGCATCTAGTATAAATTAACTCCTTGGAATTAATTTTCTTAATCTCTTAAATAAGTTATAAATTCTGTATTAGACATTTATTTTGATTTTTATTTATATAAGATTCTTGAAAGATGTATGATATGTTTCAGAGTATAAAAATAGTTTTTGTTTTTTGAAGTAATACCTTACAATCTCATAACAGTTTTTAGTATCAAAAATTCTCTAATGCGTTTGGCGAATCAGACTTGAAATTGAAGACGAAAGTTGAAAATGAACAATATGTATAACTAAGTGCACTTGAGTATTATATGTATAAGTAATAAATATTGATTAATTCATTTGCTATGGTTCAAAGTAAAGCGAAACAATCATTCACATAACAGAATATGATAAAACCTTTTATGCTCTAGATGTGTAAAGGCAAAGTTAAAGCCAGCTTTATTTCCACAAAGATCTATTTATAATCAAACAAAAAGCAGATGGTCAAAAATTAGATAGTGGGAGGATTGTCTATTTCATCCTCATAATTTAATCTTGTTTTCGAATCCATCTCAGTTCTTTTCTTCTTATAATGCTAGATTACTTGCAAATAGTCTTATTAAATATTGCTTTAAATCCTTAGAAAAGTAAATAAAAAATGTATAGTATTTTAACCCTACAGTGCATCGTTTTCTGCTAGTATTGGGTTTTATGTTTTTGTTTCCATTTATAACCGTCACGTGATCGCTGCATTAGATGATAATGAGAATTTGAAATTTTTTTTAAATGCTTTCTGATAAAAATTTGTAGAAGAGGCCGATGTATAGTAATAGCGGTACTAGAATCAGATTTAAAAAGGAAGCTTCAAAAATATCAGGATGGCTTTTATATGAATAGTTCTACCGTTAAAAATGCTATTAATTTCTTTTTTTGTTTGTTTTGGAATATATATATATATATTGGTAAACAAGCACTTTTGCTTATCATAAAATTTTTAGAATGCGATTTGTGTCACTGAAATACTATTTATTTCGTAATATAACCATTTCACACATTTTAATTTTGAAAAACATGCGATGAAAAAAAAATATTTTTGAAATGTTTAAATAATTTTACTAAATAATATGCAATTGTTGAAAATACATATATTTTTCTAAAAGAAAATAAATAGTCACGCATTCTAGGAATACGTTAACTTGTTTTCAAAAAAAATTATAAGTTTCATTCTAATAGGATTGCCTTTTATCCAAAATACGTTTATCTTGTGGGAAACTGGTGCATGATCGTTACGCATCACTATGTCTTATTCAAAATATCGAAAGTAAGATATTCTAACCAAGTATTACAAAGCAATTTCTCCCTAAATAGTATAATTCTTATATAATGCCATTCAAATATGAAAGCCACAGATCAAATTTGAATCTAATATTTGTCTAAGAATCAAAACTTTCGACTTTGGCTTTTATTAAAGTAGGTCGATGGGAGATTCTCAAGGTCTTTATGGACCTTACCTCATTGTATTAAGGTCAAAATTCGGGGAATAGCTTCTCAATGCATAACTGATGGGATTTTCTTTTTTCCCAACCTTGAAAAAAAAATTCATAACTGCTCGAAAGTTGAGAAAAGTTTCCTTTTCATGTTTCAGTAGTTTCACTTATTATGAGAGAAAAATAGCATAGTTTCATTCTGGAATGTTAATTTTATGCTGTTATTATTATCTTAGTATTTTGCATTAGTATCTAAAATATAAGTATTTCTACAAAATTCTTTTCTTATTTATTGCAGTTTTGAATTGCGTTTTTACTCTTTCATTTTGACATAAACAATTTTCTCGAAATTAAAACAGTAGAATCTATTAAAAATATTTTGTTACTCAATCAAAAAAAATTTGAAAAATTCGATAATCTCATATTTTTTCAGAGATTTTTAACTCTTGCATAAATTTAAAACATTTTAGGTATCTACTTGATCTCTTATTTGAATTACAGATGGATATTATTTTGCATCAATATTCTACATAAAAATGGAATTAAAAATTATTAACTCCCATTTGTTAACATTTGTAGTTTCGTTGCGAAGGTTGTTCATTTTCGTTTCTCCATGAAAAATCTGAATGATTTAATCTGAATCGCAATACAAACTAAAATCTAATTGATAATTATTAAAAGAGAAGTGAAAAAAATCAAATACTTAACAATGCCTCAAATGTATTTCAAAGATATTTATACATTAAATTTTATTTATGCTTTCACATCATGTATGTGCTTTTATATTGATATTTTATATTTTTAAAATTTAGTTTAGCATAAAAATATATTATCAGTGCATTGCAGTATACTTAGATGCATTTTTATATTTCTCAATAAACCAAAATCAAGTTTAAAGAAAGATAATAACTAAGCTTGCTTTTTGAGTTCTCATATTATATACAATTTTTTTTTCTTGGCGAATGTTAAAATAAGAAAATATATTCTCTTGGTTGCCTAAAGCAATTTTAAATCAAACTATGCTTTTTTCACTAATGATCTAACTTTGAAATAAAATCAAATAAAATTGCTCCATGAGAAAAAATTGAAGAAAATTCTTATTTTTTGCTCTTTCCCATATATTCTGTTTTAATTTTGATGGAAATAATCTATTTGCAGTAATCTTTTTTTAAAAATTCTGCCAAAACCTTTAGACTTTTGATAAAAATTAAGATTTTTTTTCTTTAAAAGGAAATTGAAGTTTTTAAACATTCACATTTTCATCTTTAAAAAAAATTCGGAAATGCTTAAACTTCCTTGTTGAAAACTTCCCATAAAAAAGTGCTAAAATACTAAACATACACATAGTGTTTTTAAACATTTATGATGCATTCGAACTTCCTGATTTTAAATGTTTTTTTTTCTCAGACAACTGAAGTGAAAAATGAAAACAGTCTAAAAGGAGTTATGTGGTGAGAAATCAGATGTCCACTTAGCATGTCCTAGGAGAACAACAAGGCAACAGCCATGATTTTTCTAGGGCTAACAACCCACTTCGTTTTCATCACAATTTCATTTGGTAAGTTAAGTATTTATTTTTCAAATATTATTTAATTTAAAAATAATATTTGAATCTTAACAATTGTTTGATGTGGTTTCCTTTAAAAGTTCTTCAATTTAAACTTATAATATGCCATACTAAAACAAATTTCTCTTATCCATTAATTCCTTCTTGAAAATCAAAATACAAGAAAATACAATTTATCACAATTAAAGACAGATTCATTAAGTTAACTAAAAAAAATTTAACTCCAAAAATAGTCAAAATACGTTTCAAAACATTACATTATATTGAGACTATAATATTGGTCATGGACTATAATCATGAAAAAAAGAGATCGAAAGTTAGGGAGCATCTTCACTTTGCTAAGCATAACAAAAATGCCAAGTACCCATTTAAAATGAGTAACTAGATAAATAATACTGTAAAATAATTAAGCCAGTTATCTAGATTTTTGTTTGTGGGGATTTGGAATTGGTGTCATCCTTTGTGAGATGAAGAGATACGCAAAATTATATTAAAACCAAAAAGTTTTATTTTATTTAAATATTTTAATCCTGTTATACAATCTACTTACATTAATTGAGTTGCAAATTTAGAATGATAGTGATGATGTCGTGTTCGCATTACAACGGAAAGGGGGCTGCAATAGTTTCTGAGGGTGAAGACCCCTGAGCACCCGAGGACAAAAGTCTGACTTCTAGCTCATATGAAAATGACACACACTTGCTTGCTCGACTTTTTATGGGGGGGGGGGATTTTCCACAAACCTCACAGATAAAGCACAGGGGGAAGATCATCCATGTCCGAACCAGATCTCGAAGCCGGTTCATCCTGGTCACGGAGAAGAAGTGCTACCCCTAAGCCAGGATTGCCGGCACAAATTTAGATTCATAACATATAATAAACAAGATATTTTATGGGTAAATTGCAAGAACATCAGAAAATGATGAAAACTTAGAAAGAAATAGTATGTTAAGAACAACTGAAAATATTTTCTATTGAAAGTATTTTATAATTCCCTCACATATTGATTATTTCATAAACGGAACTAATTGAAGGTAATAATGAGTTCAAAACTATTCATTATATCCTAAAACTGTTCTCATTACACTTACTTGCTTTAAGGGCTATTAAAGTAACATCTTTGCCTAAAGCAGCATTTCATGTTCATTTAGTGGACTTGATAACATTCAATCAATGTTTTCTTAAAACCGTGCTTGGAATACAGATTACGACTAAGCCCGAGTTCCAAGAAATGTAATTAAATTGTCATCGTGCCCTAGCCAAACTACTTCAAAGAAGAAGAACTCATTGTATTTAAATAAATGCAACTTACTTTCTTATAATTAATTAAATGCTCTCCATTAGTTAAACACATTTGAAAAAATGAAAAATATGTCCTATCATCTATTTAAATATTATTATTATTATATAAAAGTAGAAACATTTGAAAACTATAAAAAATGACTTGCACAAAGAATTTATCTAGTTCACTGAGGTTCTACATTAAAAATAATTTTAGAAATTAAATTTAATAGTTTTATATAGTATGATAGGACTGGAATGGTTAATACATGTAGCCACACGGCTATGTTATCACGCGAATAAATTGGTATATTTTCTCTTTTTTTTGTAATAAAAAAAATCCTTTAGAGCCTTACCGAGAGGAAATAAAAAATGTTGGGCGATAAATCTAAACATTAATGATAAAAACTGCGTACTTACTTCAGTTGTTTGGTGCTTTTTCTTTATTTTTCAATTATTTTTTCGGCTAATTATATTTTGAAGACATAAAACGTGCTCGATCTTTATGAATAGTTTTGAAAATAATGAAACTGTCCGAAAGGATCATATGAAAATAATAAAAAATATGTTTTTCAAATCTTTTGATATCTTCACCTATCATGGAATTCGCTAAGAATTTGATCCCTTCCGTTAACTCTGCTCAGATTTTTAATATGATCCAACAGAACTGCGAACTTTACAATGTTTTATTTAGTTCTTCAATGTTGTTCCTTTCTTTGTAATTCCAATTTATACATTACTGTCTGCATTGTATTATCTTTTATAACTATCCATTGTATGGTATAACATTTTTGTTCTTAATTATAATAGCTTGCTTTATATTAACCGTAGGAATATAGTTATAAAGTAGTTAGCGTTTCGTTTTCGTGCTTAAAAAACGAGCGCGTATTTTTGCGAACTGGCGATTATGATCAGAAAATTTCTGCGCAATTATGCTCTTATAATGCATTTGTTCGGTCTAAAACTACATTCTTCAAAAATATCCCGCTTTCGGATATTGCATGATACACAATTAATTATTAAATTGTATGAGAAAATAGGAATAAGTAAAATTTTAAAGCTATTTCTTTAATATGGTAAATCTAGAAATTTCCTATTCATTCAATATTAATTTTATGTACCTTCTTTATCAAGCACACGCATCTTATTTCTTACACCATTTTACAAAGAAAATCTACCGTATCCTAGTTAAATAACTTTCTTACATTATTCTTCTAGTTTATCATAACGATATCATAATCTCCCTCACTACATAGCACAGGAAAAAAGAGGATAACTTTGTACTAGATCTGCTTTATAGCAATTTTATGCAAATACTCTTTTCAGTATAATAAAAAAAAATGCTAATTTGTATTCTTCAGATGATATCCAACAGATAAACGCGGCCTAATAAACCAGACCTCAATTTGTTATCGTCGATCAGATGAAAAACTTCTTTTATTTTTTAAAAGACAATACTATAAAGCAATTGTAACAAGTATTTTACAACATCTTGCCTTTCGTGAATATCAAGATATGAATGTTTTAAAAAATAACAATGTCTAAACACTTAGATCGAAGATACTATTCATAAAACATTATGTATTGTTTTGCTTCATGTATTAACGAGAAATAAAATCCTACACATACAAGTACATATTACACAAAATATTGTCTAATGTTATTAAGTAATTATTATTAATATTAAGTAATATTTTTTAAATTCCAAATATTATTTTTGATTAGTGAATAAAAATATATAAATTATTTTTCAACTTTCTATAATGAATATTGAATCGAAAATATTAATGAAACTTAGGCTAATATTAAAGTTTTGGAAAATAATTTGCATTAAAGAAAAATTTTATTTGTAGATATAAATGATTTATACGAAATTTTTAATGCTGAAACCTAATGGAAAAAATGTAGATACCTAAATTTTTTTCTCACTTTTTCCGTTTAATTCTTCCAAACCAATTAAAAAAATTTTTAAAAAAACCTTTATTTTCATACATTGTTCAGAAAATTACTTAGTGAAAATTCGTGTTTTATAAAAATGAATTTCAATGTATTATCATGAAAGATTCCGAAACGAATTTGTTATCCAGGAAATATTATATACTGTTAGCTAACAAATTTTGATTTATTTAATATATGATCATATATAGAAACATATTATCACAAAATCACCTTGTATCAACTTGCATAGTTGATTAATTATCAATTATTGCTTGATATTTTAAAGTTGTTGTGCTTCCAAGAGTTATCGTGCGAAAAAAAAAACTCATTTTGAAGAAGTTACCGAAATCAGTATTAGTTCATTAGTACATACAATCATCCAGTACCAGCCGTAACACGAGGTGGGATTAAGAATACCCCTTTCCCTTTATCTGACACATTATTGGATGCTCAAATACTAATGTTTGTTTTGGTGTTCAACTATTTCATTTTTTTAATGTTTAAAAAACTAATTTATCGGTATATGAATATATGAAGGAACCTAAACATGAATATGCTGAATATATATATGCTGATTTATTATATTTTCCCTCCATGGATCAGGCTGAAAGTTACTATTAATATTTTCTGTCAGTATATATTTTTATTTTGTATTCGGCATTTGCATTTATTCTGTTTGTCTATCATAATTCGTTTCAATCTATGTTTAATAGTTAATTTTTATTAGAGTGTTGGAGAATATTATGGAATGAATAGATCCCATTGTAAGGAAACAAAGCTTAAAATAAATTTATCAAGATTAAAAATTAATTATTGCTGCTTTTCTAGATACAGCAATAATTTACGTGATAGTGAAGATTGCTCGTTGGTTAAATAACTTGAAGACACAGGTTGTCTTTTCTAGGGTTTATTAGATAACATAACAATTAAAGGCACAAGGATACTTCTTAGTATAGTGAGTCTAGAAAACTGTACTATAGTTTACTTCCGGACAAAGCGAGCTAAGATCACACTCCCTACTGTTTGAAGGTCCAATTCATTTCTGAAATATATATATAAAGAAGCAACAACAATGAGACCACGTGATGTTAAAACGATTGTCGGCTATCTCCGCCCAGAAAGATCACTTGGTTCACTAAATTTTTAACAAAGCTTCTAATATTATTATACATTTGTACCTATAATGAACTGCAAATATATTTTACTTTAATTTCTTAAGTACCCTGCCAATGTACATAATATTCCGACATCCTGGTATAGGGGTAGCGCGTGATCTGGGCGTCCCGGTTCGGGCATGGTCGTCCTTCTGTGTTCTATCTGTGAGGCGCGTGAATGTGCCCCCTATAAATAGTGGTTGTGCAAGTGAATGTGACGCATGAAATAGCTAAATCATGCTCTTGATCCTAGTTGACGCCACTGAAAAAACAAGAGACGCTCACTCCGCTTAAATCGCTGATAGATAACTTCCGGGGGCTTGTAAAGTGCCATAAGTAACAACACACAGCAAACGCATATTTCCTATATATATGTATATTAAAATTTGTAACTATTACCCTGCTTTTCGGTGTGTGTTTTTCTTCTTGTCGCGTATTCTATATTTTAATTTTTGCTTCATTTTATTTTTATTCCATTCATTTTTTCTCAAAATTAATTTGCCCATTTTACTTGATACTATTCTGTCAAACCAGTGAAAGCTTATTTTCTATCTGGATATATATCAGTTTCAACTCGCACATTGTGATATTTCCTTGTAAAGATGATCTCCACGACAAATAACAACGGACACACATCGGTGAGTGACATAAGGAAAGCGAATTATGTACTTACTGGAGCACGATGTTTCTGAGGGCAGCGGACAGCGTGCCATTCACTTTCTGCTAATGAGATCCGAGAAAGAGACAGTGTGCTTGCTCTATGTCGCAAACTTTCTTAGGTCACAAGTTGAAATGGGAGACCCATTGTGTGCGCCGGTGCGTGTAACTGGACTCTACGCAAGACAATGTCAAAAAGATATTTTGGGAAAGCAGGCAGAACTTTCACAAATGTAATGAAAATCGCACACAGCTTTCACAGAAAAAAAAATCGTAAAGATCAATTAAAAGGTCAAAGCTCTTGAATATATGTAGCATCAGAATATTAATACTTCGATAGATGGATTTTAATGTAGTTTGCTTTGCACTTCCCTAATGTCATTAACCTTAGCAAATAAGAGAGAAAAATAATATAACTTAAGGATTTTTTTATTATATTGGTCATGATATAGCTATAAATAATGTCAAATTAAGAGCTTAGAGGTTATTTTTCTTTTCTAAATTTGATATGAAAAAATTCATTTTTTTTCCTCTATTGCGAATACTTAATATTCAATGTTCAAAGAAAAGAATTTGCTTTAATATGACTATAAAAGCAAATTAATAATTTGCTTTTATAGTCAATTAATTTTTTATTATAAACTATCTTTTATATAAATTTGACAAGCAAGCATACAACAAACGGTAACGGTAAATAACAATAAAAGAAATTGCAAAAAAAAAAAAAAAAAAAAGAAAAGAAAAATACAATATTAAAATTAACATTTTTTAGTGAATACCATAAATTGTAGCTTTGATTCTATCATTCATGTTTAGTATTTTTTACTAAGAAAAATATTTTAACAGTTTAATATAATAAGTTATTAAGATTCACAAAATAAAAAAATTAAGTTACTTCGAGGAAACTTCCGAAACTCAAATGAATTATGTAATATCTTATCTAATTTATGAATTTCTTAATCATATATTTTGCAGTATCAAAACCGGAAAAAGCGAAGAAAATATTTTTTTGTTGAAAAAATAGCTTGATAAAAAATAAGTATGAATGAACATTTTCAAAATATTTTAAAACATATTTCTAAGCCACTTTCTCTTAATCTAAATGCATATTAAATGATAAATAAAAAAAAATATTATACATGCTTCTCCCTTTTATAGTGATTTTAGATCTTTGTTATAAAATTATGTTTCTCATATTTTCTTTTCAAAAGAATTGAAATTATTGTTTCTGCTTATTTTATAAAATTCAAGTAAGATAATTATCATATTCCGTTATTTAAATAAAGGGTTTTTTAAATAAACAGCTTCTTTTGGTTAGTAATACTAAAATTTTCTTTAATTTCCAGGTCTTCTGCTGGTCAGGGGAATTCATAGTGCGGAGAAAAATGTGAAGGTAACGTTGTTTATGTTTATTTAATATCATCAAACAAAAAAAAACCTTTACATGAAAATATTAAAATCCTTACTTTTACAAATATATTTGATTATAAAATGAAATAATTCTTTGTTCCACGTTAGGCACATACAGTACAAGAATTCGATTCTGTTAACTGTTATGCTGATAAAATAAATTTTGAACAGAAGTTGAAATATGATAAATTAAATCTAATCATATTTTAAGACACTATGTGTAGAGACGTTAGGTTATTATTATTATTGCTTGAGCTGATAATTCTTTTGCTGTTGTGCTGACAACAAATTTTGGCTTAAATAGCCTTTATTTTGAAGGCAATTTTTTCATCTAAAAGTATCTGGAACATTTCAGAAGATAAATTATAAGATCGTTGATATTATATTATTATGTTGAATTTTTCTTTCTCAGTTTAAATAGATATGATCATAAGTTTATATCCAGATGTAAAAAAAATCCTCTATGTTCGTTATTAATTCTATATAATTCATTTTTCCTCTTTTTGATTGAAAATTAAGTAAGGTGGCGTTGCTTGCTTAGTGACAAATTTCAAAAGTTGAAAAAAATGTATAAACATACTCACAATATTTTTAAAATTAACTCCAAATATTATCGACTTCGAGAATTAAACTAATTTTTAAAAAACAAACAGTATTTCCTTGAAATCTTTCAATAGTATTTCATTCAAAACTGTTATTTTGCTCTTTGAAATAAATAAAAAATAAATTATATCTTTAACTACTGCTGTCAACACAATCCAGCAAAATTTTCCTTTTATTTATTTATGTCTTAAATTATCAAAATAGCTCTCTATACCAAAATATTTTGTTTGACCTCCACACCCAGATCTCACTTACACGATGATTTTTAAACAGGAATTTGGATTGAAATAGAAATTCTAAGCAAAAGAGTAAACAAAACATGTTCTAATTAAAACTGGGTTACGAATGGCGTCCTTGGAAGAGCATTCGGAATGGGTGATAGAAAGGTCTCCTTTCCGGAAACTGGTGCGCAGTACACAAAGAGAAATGGTAACGGTAATTAATGGCTCCTGGACAACTTCATAACAAGGAAGGCCGAATAGCTGATCGAAATAAAAATCAAAATCACATTCTTTCGCTTTCATTGTGCTAAACAGAAGAAAGCTTAGTCAGTCTAAGGTTATCACTTGAATGAAAGAGAAAACAATGTTATCAAAATAATTAAAACCTTATTACAGACATAGTAAAATGCACTGAAAAATGACTTGAACCCTAATGCCTTTCTTGTTTCAACTCGTTCAAGATTGTTATCAAATGCAGCCATGAATGAATGTCTCATTACCATACAGTTATTATCACATCTTCAAAAGGAATCGGACCGAGTCTGTACCACTCACAACAATCATTACGATTTCCGCACTGTTAAGTAATCTTCAACTTACATTCAAAGTTATAATTTAAATATTGTTTATTGAGTTTTTTGCATGGCCCATTTAATCCAATTATCATCGCTTGTGACAAAGTAGCCGCAGGATTTCGCAACTATCCAACAATCATTATATCACGCTTTAGGAGAATCATCATCGGCAATGGATAATCGATGAATAAACATTAATAAATGCTACTGAAGACGCTGCATTCCGGAAAAAGTATTTCAAGGGCAGACAGCTGCAGGGTGTTTCTTACCAGAAGTAGGACTGAAGATCTGGAACAAAAGGAATAGTTCGACACACAAAGGCATCGGGGCTCAAATTCCGCTTTTTTCGTCTCGGATGCCGATAAAAAAAGTGTCCATGGTTGGCTGAATAACAGGCTTAAAAACTTTCTTGAGATCTTCCATCTGTTTTACTTTTTCCTGACATCTGCGATTTCGTCTATTTCGTTAATCTATGCTTCAGGTTAAGACTGGAGATAATGAATGCCATTAGAATAGCACTCGATAGAAGTCAATCAAAATAAAAACTGTTTGTAAATATTTATTCTTTTTAAGGTTATAAAAAAATAATAAAATTGCTTTACTCAAATATTTAAAAAGAATTTATTAAAATTTTAGATGATAAAACTAACCAACACAAATTACAAATATTATTCGATTATATTCGGGAGAACTATGATATTTTTCGCTAAGACCACCTAAACCAAGTATTAAGGAACATGCTGATTGAAAAATCAGGAAGTTATAATTGTGGAATCCTTCGTAGAATTAATTGAAAGTGAAAAGTAAAATTGCTAAAGGAATTTCAAACATGATTTTAGTTTCGATATAATGGACTGCTTCAAATCATATACATGACAGTGCTGCTTTTATGACTAGAAGGTATTCAAGAGCTGAACAATAAATAATTAAATCCTAAAGATGAATTTTTATCTTGCTCAAACCATTAATTAATTCTAGCTTTTTTACAAACTGCCCCGTTGGAGGCGAGATCAGTAGCTGTTTTCAGTACAATATAAGGTTGCTTTTTCCTTTTTTTCGCGTTCACAAATTTTTGGAAGTTTCTGATAGACAGCTAAAGACAAAACATTAAATTGTGTCCAAGATAAGCGGTGAAATGCATAAATATAACTCGGTATCTCTACAAAAGAATTTTGGTCACTTCAGAAATTTTAACAGAGACTGTTGAAGATTTAAATTCAAGAATAGATCCAAGAACTTTATTCGCTACGATGCAATAATTTTTTTATTATTTCTTGGGCCTCTGGCAATCTGTGTTACAAGAAGTGAACAGTACATAATAATAATTATAAGCACATATATTGTGTGCTCAGAAATAAGAACCTTTGGGACGGATCTGATTGAAAAAAAGAAAGGAATCGACAAGCATTTTCAATAAGCAATCTTCAAAAGCATTTGATTCGAAATGAATTAAACTGGAAGTAGTAAAATATGAAAGAAAATTCCAAAAATTAGCAGGAAAAAACTAGGCATCGGTATAAAAATAATGATGCCGTGTGTTTGAAAAAGAAAACATTTAATTAAATCTTAAAATACTTGGAAGGAATTTAATTACGTTCCGAGTAATTTATGATTATTATTATACAGTTATTAGTTTTTATTTTTATTTCTGAAGGAGTGTCCTAGTTTCGATAATAGGAAAAGATTGCATAAAAATATTCCACACACTTCTCTTATGATTTTATATTATCATATCTCAACAAATTTAATATTTTAAACTTCTTATATTTCTCTAAACAATTCCATAGGGAAAGTAACTATATTTTCTTAATGTTATTAAAAATATTCTTAATCGCCACATTAATAATAACGCAGCTGATATTTGATCATTTGAAGGTTTAACTCTGAGAAATTCTAAATAAATCAAAGAAACATAATTCAACGCTCATCCATAAATTTGACTAAATGTTGCGCAATATGTGTACACATTTAATTAAATATCATTTTCTGTGCTTAAATTATTTAGATTTTAAGCAATTTTTTAAAATAGAAAACAATTTATTATACAAAAAGAAATGAAAACTAATTATTAAATTCATTTTTAAAGCATGAAATATAAAAAGATTTCATTTATCTTTTACAGCATGGAACATCAAGTCCCTGGTTTCCATCCGGTCCTCCACCAACAAAACTTCCAACAGAGGCCCCAGAAGCGCTGAAGAAAGTGCTGCCTCTGGTTTCTTTTGACTGTAAAGGTAAAACGGGATATTTCCCCGATGCCAAGTTCAACTGCGAAGTATTCCATTACTGTAAACCTGATGGAACCAGGAATACTTTTCTTTGTCCACCTCATTCCTTATTTAATCAACTTTCTATGGTCTGTGAGGAAACATCTCCACTCAACTCCAAGATCTGCAAAGAAGGTTCCATTGGCACCAAAAAAGAAAAGATTAAAGAGGCCAAAAAGACCTACAAATCTAATGCGAAGTTTACTTCTAAAAAGAAATACGGAGAAGATTTTTCTAAACTGCACAGAATTAAACCTGTTCCAGTTGTGAACAACGCCAGATCGAGTTTTGAAAGCACGAAATCATTTGAAGAACTTTTGAGCTATGGAAATCAGAAACCAGCATTTTATTATGAGGATGGATTCAGTTACGATGGTGATCTAGTCAAACTTCCAAAATCCACCGTGAAATCTGTGAAAACCGCACCAACTGTAGCAACAACTCGTAGAACTTCCATAGCCATTAGTGGACAGCCAAATAATTCAAAATTTTCTAAGCTAGAAAGCATATCCATTGATAGAGAAATTTTACAGCCTAGTGAATCAGTACAGGATGATGTCTCCGTGGAATATGATGCAATTGAAGGAAGGAAAGTCCGACAGCATAAAAGAGTTGGAAGAGTTCTTAACGTAGGAGAAGCTCCACGTTTGTCCCATAAAGGAAAGGTAAATATTTAAGTATTTAAAAACTAAACAAAAACTTCAATTATTAAGTTCATTTTAGTTTTTTCCCCCTATAGATGATGTATTATTCTTCTTAACTGTTCGATATGTTTAAATCAGAAAGTAAATGTTTTGAATACTGCATAATTTTTTATTTTTTATTTTTTGCTTTTCTTTTCAAGTGAACATATATGTTTATTAAAATATTATGTTAATTTCATTTTTTTATGTTTAAAAATCAATTCATAAGTAATTTCTAAAACTACTTTTTTATTAAAAGTGATAGCAAAAATATGACAAAATATCATTCCAAAAGGGACTGGAATGTAGATGAAATATATTCCTCAATTATCCATCGTTATTTGAAGTGCCAGTTGTTAGAAGTTTCTAATACTTTCCCAGTAACTTAATCTGTTAAACATTTTACATTTAATAACATCAATAAAGTCGAAAATTGATTACCTTACCCAAAAACTAAGAGAAAATTAAGTTACCTTATTTCAAAGAAGTCATATCATTTTAATAGTCTGGTTTTTTAAAAAAAAAGTTTAACATTATGCAAGAATTTTCATTATTTTATTTTATTATTTTATTTATTTACTTGAATTTTTATTTTATTCTTTCTTTTAGACTAGCTGCTCGCGTTGCTGTCGCATAATTTTTGAAATTTAAAACAACTGTCTTGCTTAATTAGGAATAATATCGTAAATGAATACATTTATTTAAATTGTAAAAAAGAAAAGTGTAACTAATTTTTATTCTATTTCTTTTATAATTTTCTTATTCAAGAGCTTTAGGGTAGGCAATATTTTTTTGTTTTTTCGTCGTCAGAAGAAACAAATTAATTTCTTGACTGTCCGACTCGTAACATTAAGCATACAACTGGTTATGTTGTGTCTTCTTGGCGAGTTAATTTGACAATCCTTGGTTAATAGATGCAGTAAATAGATCCAAAAAGAATTTTTGTATATTACATAACTTTACTGTGCCTATAACCATCTCGCAAGTGCAAGTAATAAGTATTCAAAGTTTTATCGCAATCCTATGAGTGGGTATGGCAGCGCATATGAGACATACAAACATTCATTTTTATTTATATAGATAAGTTCCATCGAACTAGCATTAATATCATTACTACTATGTTTTACTACTTTTCACCTGCAGATAAATAGATATTAATGGCAGTTTTTATTTATTGGTAAAAATATTTTTATCACTTGAAAAGACTTCTTACTTCATTATTATTCATTGTTACTTTGTTAATAAAAAATACATTTAACCACAATATTAGCATTTTCAAATAGCAATTAATAAATTAAAAGAAGGAACTGAAGGAATTGAAATATACAATTACGATATTAAAGAACTAAGCACTGAATTTTTTTTAAAAATGAAGTATCAAAAATTGCTTTCGTTTTTTATAAATATGTTGTATATCTATCCATTCAAAGTTCTCTTGCATTTCCCTTTTTAGCACGAGTCTCTACTAGCTAGCTACTATATGCCAAGTAGTATAAACTACGACAACAAATTATCTCTACTATTGTACTGTGCTGTAATTATTTAATAACGTTCGCATATGCTGCGTGATAATTTCAAAATTTTATCATCAACTTCATTTTGATAATTGAAGTAATCCATTTTTCAATAAGTAGATTCAAAATATTTCAATGAAATTCTCTTCATCTAATCTCTTTAAATCATTATTTTCCTCAGCGTCAAACACATTCTCATGTATCGGCTCGCTCTCCCACTGAAAATCCTCCAGAAGACAGCACCAGATCACCAACACTGAGTTCAACGACCAGAAGTACTACCTTGCCCAGTTTGTTCTCAGCCGATCGGAGCAAAGCAAGGGATTTCAGAAAGAGAAGGAGGAACCTGAACAGGAGAAGGAAATTTCAAAAGACCAATGAAACCACCACGGAAGCCACTGAGTCCCTGGATGCTACCACCACTACTCAAAGCACACTTACAACAAAAGAAGATTCCAAGGAGGCTACTAAATTTAATTATTCCAGGTAAAAGTGTTGAAAAACTCGGTGACTTCGTCTTTTAAGAAATTTTGATTGTTTATTGTCGGTGTGTTTTTAATTGAAATTTTGAAAGAGCTTATTTACTCCCAAATAATTTTTTTTACAACCAATTTATTTACATATTTACTTCAGACTAAATATTTTTACAACCAATTTACTTACTTCTTTACTTAAAGCTAAAAAATTTTCGCAACCAATTTACTTACCTACTTACTTAAAACTAAATTTTCTTAAAATAAATTTTTCTAATTTATTTATAAATTGGTGCTTCTTATTCGTAATATGAGTTGTCTGAAAAAAAATCTGGTAATGACTATAGATATGTGGTAGAAAAGATTTGCTTAGGGTCATTGAATGAGATGTGGGCTTTTAACAATTTGATATTTTCTTAAGATCCTTGATGATCTTTGTTAGGAACATGGATGCAAAAAATTAAGGCATTAAGATGTTCCAGAAAATGTTAAGCTCATTAAAGTAAAATAACTGAAGAAAAAATATTGTACGATTTTCAAATTACAATGAATTATTACAAACTATTGTGTTTTTCACGGCCGAACTGAGCAGGAGTTTGACTAATGGGTAAAATGGATTTGCGGAGCCCCCCCCCCCAAAAAAAAATTCCAAATAACAAAATAATGATTTATTATTTATTGCATTATAAAAATTCACCTCCTAAAGGCTTAAGGAATATAAATAATTAATAAATAAATTACTTTTATAAATTTATAACTTCGTAAAAATAATTTCTTCAAAACGTTATACAATACAATTTGGACTTCAAATTATAAGAATAAAGTTATAGTGTGTGATTTTTTATTCCTTTTCTCCAAATTTGTTGATAATATTATCACAACTTAGTTCATATGTTTATTCAAATTCAATAAATCAAAATTCTATGGAGGTAAATCATTCAAGCCTAATATTGAGCTCAAGTAGTAGTATTATTCTCGTCAATTTTGAGAAAGATTTTTGAACATATGCGATAATTGATTGGGCCAATAAAATTATCAAAACAATAATAAAATTTCGATGCAAATTACTGTTTTTTATAAAAATTAACATGATAGCATTTACAATATGGTGGTCTTGAAAGGTAAAACTCGACATAAATTTTAATTTTATTAAATAAATTGACGCAATCAATATTGCCTTGCAAAGTAGCAATCAAGACTTAGCAACATTTGAGGTGATCATCTTCAGGCAGTTTGCGAATGTTATCCAAATTATATATATAAAAAAATCATACGATAAGGGGCTTTTTTTTTCATGATCATGACAAATTTAGAATATGATTAGAACTATGCAGTCGACACCTTAAAATACTAAACATACATTGTATCAATGGTCGTGAAATGAGCAGAAATAGAGAATAATATTCAAATTTATGCATATCTGGATTCAACAGACAAAACCAGCGGACAATCTGCTGATCCCCCTGAAATTTTCTTGAGTTCTTTCTAATAAATATTTAATGGCCATCCCTATCTCTCGCCTAAAAATTGTGGACCTTGGTATGGTATTGAGCGCCACGAGTGCTCAGAATTTTGCTTTATATTACGCAGACAAAATACCAGACAGATTTTCTGAGAATGATTTTGTTCAAAATTCAAATTAAGTGTCCAAATTTCATCTGTCTAGTTTTAAACATTTTTGAATTATCGCGTTCTTAAATAGATAGATTATTTCAAATGACTATCTGATATTTGAAATTCAGGGAAATCTTAAAAGTAGAGATTCGACAAAATCTCGAAATTGAATTCCTTGATTATTATAATAATTTCTCTTTGCATACGAGAAGGTTAAAAAAAAGCATTCTCTTTTACAAAACCAGTAAACGGGAAATTCAAAAATGCTGTGCTTTGTGTGCACCACTCCTATTTTAAAGGCAATCCTAGTCTCCAATTTTATCTCTGAATGAAATGAGTCATGCTGTTTTATAATATACGAATGTTAATTAAAGCAAGAAAAATATATGAAGTCAAATCTTCGTTCATCGTATATAGCGAGAAGGCTAAAATCTGTTACATATTTAACAAATACCTTATACTAATCTTATTTTAAGTTTTATCTACACTTAATATCAATACTTTCAAAATGTGCTTAATGCTAGTGTTCCAAAATTTAATAATTTTAAAATTATGAACTCAAATTGGCAGGCATGAAAGAATTTCATTTTCCTTTTGTAGACAGCAGCACAATCCAAGTGGTAATAAGTTGCATACATTTTTAAAAGTTTTAGTTGAATGATTCATTCTATCATCGTATTGATTTCATTTTACAGACAAATTTCTATTTCAAATTGGGTTTCCTTTTGCGATTAAATTATGCATTTTGATGTCGATTTTAGAACTATGAGTAGTATAGAAAATGAAGAAATTATTTCCTTTTTTAATACTTTGTAGGATTGTCATAGGTCGATTAGAAAGCACAATCTATATGAACCCCCCCCCCCCCCCCAAAAAAATTCTGGAAGAAATTTTTAATTGTTCACTCAAGTAGGCTCGATATAGAGACTCAGGTCCCTTCCGTATCGTAGTTTTACTGGAAATTGTTAACGCATTTTTTTCATTTATTTAATGTACTTTTATTTTACAAAACACGTGAACAGATTTAGAAATGAAATGAATGAAAAAGGCAAAGAAATATTAACTATATATTATATAAATTCTAATTATAAGCTTTTTTAAAAAATTTTAAACTATGTTAAGACGCGACGACACTTCTATGCACGAAGCAAAAGACAGCGCTGAAGTCTATAAATTGCATTTTTTCCCATTATTGAGCATGATAAATTAAATAATCAAGTAGCTACGGTCACCTATCTTCTATTTTGCAGCAAAAATCAGCATTCATTTCTGAATCAGCAATTTTGTTCTTTCTTTGACAAAATTATTCCAGTTTTCCGATATTAACGCCATAACTAGAAATTTTTCATTGAATTCAGAAGCACATTTGATTACAATACGTAGACTCATTATGCTGAGGTGGCATCGCTCGGAAATTAATTTTTTACGAAAAATCTTCTTGTAAAATTTTATAGAATATTTTTTCTATAGTTTGTATTATAAAAGGCAATGGGCATTTATTAGTGATTTGAGACATTAATCCTCTTATTAAAGGATGTAGTGCTGCCATCTAGTGTTTTAATTTTTAACTAATTCCGAAAATAATGCGATAAATCCCCCGCTCTTGAGACTGAAAATATCTAAGCTTGACTCATTACAAGCCTTCATTATTTTATGTAATGTTGCTTTTATTTATTTATTGTTCTATTTGGATTTGTAGATTACCAAAAAGAAATAAAAACGAGAATAAATAGCTGTTTCGATAAGTTTGTGAAACATTTTCACTAGCTCTCAGAAAAATATTAAAAAAAAAAAAATGTACAATTTAACTGAGAATAGATATTTTACTTTTTTTATTTCTGATTTCGTTTATACTTTTTGGTCGCTATGTAATAGTTAAAATTTATTTGAGCTTAAATACTGCTTATTTCTTATTCTAAAAAAGTTAAATGATATAAATATTAAAACTGTCACCACATAAATTAGGAAATTTATTAATAAGTTTTCTTTAATCAATTTATATAATAAAGGATATTCTTGCTCTTTTTATAAGCTTTGTAATTTAGCGTGCAATTATTTTTGAACAGTTGTTTGAGAACTCTTTTCGAAGATGAAAGTAACATTTTTAAATACAAGCATGTGAATTTTAAAAGGATTTGAAACACGGACGGATTAATTAAATATGCAAAATAAGCCAAAGGTACCGATCCCAAATTTGAATATATTCTTAACTATATTTTCAGATTCTATCAATTTTATGCTTTCATTTCATTTACAAATTCTATGCGCTCAAGCAAATTTAAATTTATATCAAATATGGATTAAGTGTTAAAACATTACTTTAACAAACATCATTTATTATCTTTCGTAAATTTTATTTTTAAAGGCTTTTGAAAATATGCATTTCTTTATAATTTTAAAAGAGTTTCGATTTCGTAATTTTACTGTTACACGGTATTCAGATTGTTCTCATTTTTTAAAACTATTTTATTAAAATTGTTTTAAATTTAAATTTTTTCTGAAAAATACTGAAACCAAATCTCTTGATAGTGCCCTGAAATAAACTGTTTTGTAAGGTTGTCGAATTTTTTGTACAAAACTACTGATACAAGTAATTAATTTTTTAAAAAATATCTGGTGTAGGAAGCTAGAGACTAGAAAGGTGGCAGCAAAGATGCCCAAAGCCCCCACAGAGCATAATCCAAACATGTTAGAATGCGTCCAAAATGAAAAATACATGTATTTTTAAGTGCGGAGTATTTTGGAGAAACTTTCATCATTGTGTGTGTATGTATGTCAGCTACACAAAAATGTGATGACTTTTAATAATAAAATTTTTATATTAAACTTTATTATCGAGTATTCAAACTTCAATTCATAAAAATTTTAAAAATTGTAAATTGCAACTAATCTTTAATAATTTAAAATAATCTCGGAGAAGAATCTAATTAAATTTCAAAAAAACCCTGTTATGTTTCAATTAATTTTACTCAGAGAAAAGACAATAAAGTATTTGATTTTTTTAGAAGGAGAATAAATAGTACCAGAAAGAACCCCTATAGAAAAGAAAATTCTCAATCGTGGCATGGTTTATCGAAATCGGGTCAGGTTGAACCATATACTTTACCACCTCTTCCGATACCTGAAGATGATCAGCCAGAAACAACTACAAATACCATCGGTAATGGAGAGTCCGTAGCACAGCTGAAAAAGAAATTCCCAGAGAAAGGAGGCAGAACTAGAAATCCTTGGTACAAAACAACTCCAATTCCTGCAGATGATTTGATTGAAATAAAATTTGGCGAGAAGATTTCAGGTAAGTCTCTTGACAGAATGATCTACTACATAAACTTTTAAAGGATAAAATATTTAGTTATGTAGTTTCATACTGAGCTGCTTAAGCCATGAATAAAACATAAATTTCTGATACTAAAACAAAGACTTGCAGCACTGTTACTGCATCAAACTAAGCAACCAAGTCTTCATATCGGAGAAAGAAAAAAAAACAGTTTTTTTACAACAATGGAATAATAAAAATTGATGCAAAATCCTCAATCAAAATCATGCTAAAAACATAAGTTAAATATCTACATTTAATAAAAATAAGAAAATATTTTTTATTTATTTTCTGAGTATTTTTATCAACAATTTTGCATTGAATATCACGTCCAAAATTGACTGAGAAAAAAATATACGTGCAACATTTTTCACATTTGAATAAACTTTAAATTACATATTTTATGCACTTTTTTAAATTCAAATTAATTATTTGGTGAGAACTGCAAAGCAATAATTTGAAGCTTGAAAATATCTGAAAATTGTCAATAAGAACTAAAAATTGAGATTCGAATTGTGTGCCTTTTCAGTTTCCACTTTTAACAAATAGTTTTTAAAAAGCTTGAAACAACAATTTTGTTCCAAACTTTTTCCTTCTCAAGAATTTTGAATACACATTTTTTTATCCGAATCACTTAGTATTCAGTCGAAAATTCGACTTAGTTTTGCTTTCCTCTATGTATCTTGCCCGCAGTGATCATTTTCAAAACTATTCCAAGGTTATGTCAGTAATTTTCGATTTTACATGAGCCATATCTTTTTATAAATGAAAATAACTGTTTCTACTGATAAATACTTCCAAACTTAAAAAAAACTGCAATTTAATAATTTCATAATCTAATTTTTTGATGTTTTTTAAATCTGACTGTCAAATTTTTACAAAATTCACTCACACCAAATTATTATCTTGAAGTATCATTCTATTATGTAATTACTGTATTTTTTGAATTCCAAAATATTGAACAAAATACCGCCGTTTTATAATTTTATTGAGCCAGAACGTAAAAAGAAGTTTTTAATTTAATAAATGTTTCAAAATACTATCTCGTTCAAAATTTTCTCGTAACATTTCAAACCAAATTTTATAATCATAACATTTCTCTTGGAATTTACAGTACAATAAATTATTTTAACTTAAAAGAATCTTTTTTTATTACATCATTACTATCAGACACTCATATTGTCCCATATATTATTACCAAAGTTTTTTAAATAATGAGTTTGAAGTGAATGTTATAATTTTAATGAATTTTTTTGATATTTCAGATTTGTATCACCAGCACTACCATACTAATAGCAAACCAGAACCAAATCCAACTGAACAGAAGGAAATTCAAGAATTTAAGCAAAAATCTTTTGTGTCCAAGGAGCTTGTTCATGATGAGTATAATGACAAATATCTTCCACAAGATACTTCTTCTTATGATGATAAAAAGGCTAGAGGTAAATACAGAAAGGACAAACAAATTAGTGACATCGATGATGATGTTTACCATCTATTTCACTCTGACAACAAAAAACAGCCAACTAAAATTGAAGATTTGTTCCCACCCCCAAGAGCAGAGCCTAGGGAACTGAAATCCCTCCAGCAACATGAGACACAGCAATTATATTCTAGTGCAGAAAAGTCTGTGACTTCATCAGAAGAACGAACCACTGAACGTCCATTCAAAACTACTAAAGCTTATGAAAGAAGGTATAGAACAAAAAGTTCTAGACAGCAAAGTGAAGGACAAAGATGGAGATTAAATAAAGACCGAAAAAGAGTGAAAGGTCGAAAAATTGAGGTAGGCTCCACGTTTTCATTACATACGGAGTCTCCTGAATCTGATTCTCAAGCCATGCTACAAATACCAACAACAACGCAATCACCAGTGACAATTAGTGTTTTGAGCAGAAAAGAATTGCCAAAGACCTCTACTTTAGCCCACCAACATTTACTAAAACTAATGAATGAATTTTTTGCTATGTCTTCCACCACCAAAAAAGATTTGACAGGAAAAATATCAGAAACTATCGAAAATACAGCAACGCCTAATTCCAGAGTGTCTGATGACGATATAGTTCTTGGATCAGAATCTACAACGGATGAGGCTGAAGAACTGCCACCAGAAGTACTAGAAGTCGTTGACATGCTAGCAGGTCAGTCAGATGAAGACAAAAAGGATTATAAATCAGATTCCAGTCATGAAATAATTAAGATAAGTGGTCCTTTAACAAACGATCATCTTAAACAAATTCTTTCAGATGATGTATTTGAAGCCATTCCTCGCCCCAAAAAAAGGAAAAAGGAAACTGTCAAAAAGATAGTCATCGTTCCTCAAGAAGAAAAGGATGATTTCAAAGACGAATCGGAAAAAATCGCAAGATTCACTTCTTTGAAGCTACAACCCTTACTTAAACAAATGGCTTCAGAGAAAGCTGCAATGACTGTTATACCAGTAACTCAGAATCCTCCAAGGCATCGACAACCAGCAGTGTTAACAGCTAAAAAAATTCCTGTTCGAGTTATATACAAAGATCAATTGAGTGATCCCAATGCTCAGAGAAAACTACCAAAATCTAATTTAAAGATAATCCGTTCTCAGCTACCTAGTCCAAGTTTACAAATTATCCAGAAAGGAAGAATTACGCCAACCCGAACTTATAGCCAGCCACATCCAAAACAGTCTCAACGACTTCTGCATTCTAGACAGGCTCTTGTTTTGCAGCCTCATTCTCTCTATCCACCTCATCCACCGCCTCTTCCAAAAAAATCATTGCCATTTAAAATAGGATTCCCTTTTGCTAGTGGGAATAGGCCCATATCAAATTTAAGATATGTTTCACATAGACGAAAAAGGTCTATTTTAAACAGAGATCGTAGGCAAATAAGGCCTAATCCTCGTTTCTTTCCGTTTCCAAGACCAGTATTCCCAACTTTTAATCCAAAATTTGTTCCAACTTTTCCACCTTTCAGAAACATGTTTCCTCCAAATGGTATGAATTCCGCAAGCTCCAATGTTAATCCTTTTACTTTCCCTAGATTTGAAGCGCCGAAACCAAATATTGGTGTTCCACCTATGTATAAGCCTCCAAATTCTCCTCCAGCTCCCGTGCGTCATATAACACAACATGGTGATCAAACAGTTATTGTAGAAGAAGTACCAGTTCCAATTCATGTAGAAGTACCAGATCCAAATTTCTTGCGCCCGGTGCATTCAGGAAATGAGCCAAAAAATCATCTGAATCCATATTCAAATAATCAATTTCGTTCTCCTTCTAATCCCTCTATTCAACCTTCCCCTCTATTACAAGGATTCCAGGGACGATTTCCAATGCCAAATAATTATCGACCATATGGTATGCCTTCTAACGCTCAACCACCTGTTTTAAATTACCAGCCATCTGTTCAGTTCTCTCAACCACTTCCACCAAGTATAACTGATCAGCAAGGACAAGTGTTTGCTTTAGGAGTCACAAATACACCGTTTCCACCAGTAAACCCTTCTCCAGGAAGAATTCCAAATGGGGCACAGGGTATAACAGGAAAACCGCCACTCAGACCTTTCCAGCATTTCGATGTTCATGCAAATAACTATCCAAATTTTCCATACTTTCAAGGTGCCTTTACGACTCCTCTAACAGTTGAACAAGTCCCTGGTAGATTGATGTACAGTGGCTACAAGCCACCAAAAACGACAGAGGAAACTAAAATACCGAGAACTACAAGTCTTCCCCATCAAAAAGTTACAAACCATATTGATCAAAGTAGTAGGCGACCTCAATCTAGACCCAAACCAACGCAAGCATATTACAGTCCTAGAAATCCTGTTCAAGAGCAACGAATGAATTACTATGCTCCTAATGTCGGGTTTAATGTTCCACCTAGACCAAATATTGAAGGAGTACCAAGGGAACATTCTTATCTTAACCAACCAAGGCCAAATTTAAACAATGTTTCACCAACACATTCAGAAGAACCTCCTCCTCGTAGACGAAGACCAAATAAAAAGAGAAGACCACGTCCTCGAACTACAACAACAACTCCAGCTGTACATATTACGAAAGATATATCTCCAACACCCAGACCCCCAGAACAAATACCACCCCCACCAGCAACTTATACAAGTATTCCTTTGAATTCAGCAATACCTAATTCCTTACAAAGCGCTCAAGAAAGTACTAAAATAGTCGAAACAAGTAGTCACTACCCTCCTGCAGGCTATTATGGTAAAGATCAGCTGGGGCAATTTTTTGATTCATCATCAAAATCCTACAATAAAGGATCAACACCAAAGCCTTATGAACATAGTAATCTTGGAGAAAGCACTTCAAGTGCCGAAACAGAAGAAAGCGTAGCTAGCGTTTCAAGTGAAGATCCTGATCAACCAGCTTTTGGAACAAGATTAAGATCGAAATCTCGAGGTTCAGGAAGAAGACGAAAAAGCCAACCAGTACAGGCTCCAACTGAAAGAACTGAAACGCGAACCAGACCAAACAGCATACCAATTGAAATACAAATCAAAAATAAGAGAATCCCAGCAACTTCAAGTAACAGATCAGCAAGAAATCGAGAAAAGAATGAAAATATCAATAATCAAAGACGCCAACGAGTTTTACAGAACCGAGCACGAAATGCAGCAACAAGAGAACCAGAAATACGGCATTTCAACAATCCCAACGGATTCTACAGTGTTCCTTCTGGACTTCAGGATCTTGTAGCTCCAGAGAGACCTTCACAAAGTGACGGAAGAACCACCGACATGTTTGGTATCCCTCATCCAGCTATGGATAAAAATATGTACTCCATAAGACCTGAAGGGGGTAACGCAGGAGATTTTAGCTCGAACTTTTTTAGCGTTCCAGCTGAAGTGGCAAAACAGCAACAATCGCCATTACTCAGCATGAATATTAAACCAATTCCAGAATCTGCGAGAGAATTTTTTGAAGAAGCCGCAAAAGAATCATCAAAAATCAAAGAAAATGCAGAGAAAAAGGAAGAGGCTGAACAAAGCGAATCAAAAACTCCTACAGAAGAAACAAAGCCGCAGCGTAATCCAGCAGTGCGAAAATTAAGAAAACCTAAAAGGAAAAACAGATACAATTCTAAAAATGAAGAAAAACAGAATACTGAAGGTAATAGTGATAAACCACAAACTAATCAGGAACAAAGAAATGCCTTAAGTAAAGAAAGAACAACCACTCAAGCAACCACTACATCAGAGCCCCGTCCAGCATATATTCATACAACATCAAATACATCACCACAAAATGACATCAAAGAACCAGCACCTGTTTTCAAACAAAGGGCCCCTCTGCTGCCCAAGACCTTGCCTGACCTATCAAAATCACTGCTAAACGGGAAAATAGACATAAAAAAGTTGAATGCCACGATTTCTACTTCAGTTTCAGTGTCTGCATTCCCTCACCAGCCAAACAACACAAGTTCAGAAGAAAATTCAAATAAAAAAGTTTTCACGTCTCAAAATGGAGGACTCGCAGTTGTGAGAAGCAATCCAAGAAAAAGGAAACCGAAGCAAAGACAGTCCACCTTCCCAGAAGATGAAGATTCAAAAACCAAATACGATATAGCAGCTAGTGTTTTAGATATTATCAAAGCAACTACAGAAACAGAAAAAAACGGAGCTGCATTTTACTCTACTAGGTTCGATAAATCACAAAGTTCTTCACCCAAATCATCATAAGCATATCAGTGTCTTCTCATTGCAACACATCATCAGAAATGTAGACTGAATTAGCTAGATTTTTAACGAAAATCATGTGCTTTTACATTACTATTTCTAAACGAGGATTATGCATTTTTTAAACAAATAGCCATCAGGACCTTCGAGTTGAACTCTTCAAATGGCCCTGCTTGAACTGAAAAGCATGTGTATGAACATGGTGAAAATTTTAAAAAAGAGACATTTAAAGTAGCCTTGTGTTAGTACCGAACTTTAAAAGACGTATCAAAGATATTTAAATTTTGTTTTACTATTCTTGCGAGCAAAAATAGTATGTTTGTTATATATATTGCACAATAAAGCTTTTTATTATTTATTTTGTCAGTGATATCATTGGAATAATAAAATAATAATCATAAATGCTGAATAACATAAAAACAATATAACAAAAAATAAACAGAAAATTATTTAAAAACTGGTAAAGCAATAATAAATTTAAAATTTCAGAAGTAGCTCTAGTGCGATCAGTATTAAAAGTTATTAAGTTCAAAATTGTTAAATTGATTTATTTTTTAAATTATATGAACCGAAGAAGTCAATACAAATAAAATATCTTTTTGAAGCGATTTGCTTCATATATAAAGCAAATATACATTACTTCTTATTAAATACTGTGAATTTATAATAACAGTAAAAAATGTTTAACATTATATTAGTTATTTTTTTAAAAAATGTGTTTTAGTTCACTAGCATTCTTTACAAGGTCAAAGTTATGATAAATAAACGTAATGACATTTTGTGCCATAACTCATTCCAACCGCAAAGGATTTTATTCAAATTGTCAAAAATGGCAAACACTGTTTATTCACACACTGCTTTCTCTAGAAAATTACCCCTTTTCATGAATTCTGACTTATAAAAAATCATATATATTCGAAAATAATTCTACCTCAATACAAATATCACGCTATAAAGAAGCATGATTTCGAAAGTTTTACAGGTAGCACTGTACTATGATGTAATTGCTATTATTATAATTAGAAATTATGTGAAAAAATCTTTTAAAAAGTTAATCATAAGCATAAAATAATAAATTGCAATTTCATGGATGCATTTGTTAAAAGACTCTTAAAAATTGTCGCAAATATAAATTTTAACTCTTGGAAGAAAAGTTCAAAAATTTTTGGAAAGTGGCCCAGATATCAATACAGTTGTATTAACATTATATAGAGACAATTTTAAAAAATGAATTTTTATTTAACGTAATTCATAAATTCTTTCAGTAATTCTTTAAAATCCCTATTTAGATGCGATGTTTGCAAATAAGCTCGAATATTTTTTAAATAAAGTTAAATGATACTATATGTTACACGATAATAAGATAATAAAATAAAAATCTGTAATCGTAAAAATAAATACTCTTAAACTGCGAAAAAAACGAAATACAACAGAAATTGGACTGATAGCCAAGTTGAAAAAATCCCGCGATACATAACAGGAAGGTTAATATTCTTTTTTTATTGCAAACTATTTGAGGATGCCTTCTTAACTCATTATAAATATTCATTATAGATTTTATCATATAGATTTTCTGCGGTGGCATGGTCTCGGCTTCGGAATTCACCGAAGAATCGTCTTGTAAACGGATCTAGTGCTCGTTAAATCTGTTGGGGTCAAACGTCTTCAAGCTGGCAGGTCGCGAAAGTTTCAAGAAGTTTTTTTTTTTTTTAATTTGACGTTTATATAACTAAACTAAACTGAGAGTTTTTCCAATTATTTATTTTATATAACTGAATACCGATTTTACTAAAAGGAATTCATGGACTAATTTTTTTAAAAACCTGAAAAAATCAATATGTTATCCTTTTGAAAAGGTGTACAGCTATTCTGCAGGAATAACCACTCACTTCAATGCTTATCTTCTCGCCGTGTGGTTAGTCATAATGATGCAGCAATGCTGACAAAGAAAACACTTTTATAATACATACGCTAATTCTTTTGTATAATATTTTTATAAGCATTATTTACACAGCATTATAAAACACTTTCATAATGCCTAATGAAAACATTTTGTTTTAAAGATCAGAATTCATAATTTGAAATCCTAATTTCCATTCTGTGATCATCGCGTTCGATGCACTTACCTGATTACGAATTGAAAGGAAATCAGAGAGTTTCCTCAAGCATGCTTTTGTACTTAATAATATAAGAAACTTGAATATTACTTTCGTTCAATTGGAATCAAAATCTGATATAGAGCTATAAGTTTAGCAAACAGTAAGTGATATATCCCAAATTTCATTTTTTCGAAATCATTGCTTACTGAGTTATAACCAGTATGCGAATCAATAAATGTAGGTGACGATGTTTAAAAAATCGATATTTTTCGAAATTAGGAGTTTTTATAAAAAAAATTTTAACTCTTTAATGTTCGCACAAATTTCTTTAAAAATTTTGTTTCCAAGTCTATTTTTCTGGAAAGTTATAATGATTTTTTACATTCTATTTACAAACGTTTTAGTGCTAGTTTACATCTTTTAGATTCTATTTTCTAAAATTCTAATTCTAGATTGAATTTTTTTACGAGAAACCTTTGAAATTAAAATCGTATCCATAATTTTTGTGGATATATAGTGTTACTTCTCAATATGTTCTGCATTTTTCTGTACTAGTAAATAAATAATCTATTCATTGAGAAATATTGTACAGTGGTTTTAATACTTCACAATGTGAAAAAAATTGAAAATCAGTCGAACAACGATATTTAAAAAATGGATGGAAACACAGCTTATTTTTGTTAATTCAGAACAATATATTTCTTACGCTATCTCGAAAATTTAAGTGAATCATTTGATCAAGCTTTCAAATGGATTTTTGCTTTAGGGCTTTTAGTCCCTCGCCCCAAAAGAGCCCCTTTTATCAATTTTTAAAAACCCTTTGTCACTTAATTAGTATATTTTGGTTTCAAAGATAATTTTTCCATCTTTTTTATGCAACAATTCAAAAATATAACTATTTTCAAAAGTTTTCCTGAACGCAATCACATACCTTCACTCATATAAGGATTTGGTCCATACAACACATCAGAAATTCCAACGGGGCAGAAACACATTTTGTGGGGGAACGAAAATCATTATGATCCAAGCAAAGGAAGTAAGAGGATTTATGTTTTCAGGAACATTTCTTTAATAATCACATTTCACACGAACAAACACGAAAGACAAAACATTAAAGCATGCACTTTTCACATAACAGCATTTCATCTCCTTCTCATTATTCACAATCGCAATGCACTACGGGATGCGTACCTAATCAGACATCGCCATCTATTATCCAAAAGAGAAGATAGAGTAATGCAACTGCTACAAGTTACTAAATTTTATTCGTTTTTGAGTCAAGAAACATACAGATGAACAGAAAAGACTTTCGATGGACATATTTCGTTCAAAATTCAAATCGTCATTGAAATTTAAATGTTAAAATAAAAATATTCATTTATCAAGTTCATTGCAATTTTTGAACTAGTGTTATTTAGACTGATATAACTCAGTTTTCCTAGACTCAGATAATGACGGATTTCCGAATAGGCAGACTAGGCAATTGCTTACGGTTGCAAGTAGAATGATTTTTCAATTCCTACTATCAGTTCTTACTCTCCTTAAATTTCTCTCTCTCTCTCTCTCTCTCTCTCTCTCTCTCTCTCTCTCTCTCTCTATATATATATATATATATATATATATATATATATATATATATATATATATATATATATATATAATCTTATTCTAATTTTCAATCGTTAGTAAAATACTTTTTATTCACCCTCTCAAAATTCAAATAATTTTTAAACTTGTGAAAGGATGACACTCGATGTGAATATAGTTTTTAAATATTAATTCAATAAATAAATTTAATTCGTTTTTAATACTTTAAATAGAGTTTTAGATGTCATGACAATGGAAATCGACAGGCAGTAGCTCAATCAGTAGAATGCGAGTTCAGTATTTTTCACGAGAAGGTGAAGAATGTGAGCTTAATTCCTGCGAAAATCAATAACTGTTTGATAATTAGTTAATAAAAAAATAACTAAAATAAAAAATTTCTTTGTTGACCTAACTAGGTGTTGACTTTTAAAAAAAATTATATTACTTAGAATTATTTTCCTATATTCTCAATAATTTTTTAAATGCAAATTTTGTTAATTATAAAATACAAGGATAATATTAAAGGATAAATGACTTTAATACAAATAATCAGATTACTATATCTCACTATATTAAACTTAATTATAAAATATTTATGAACATCGAATTCTTGCTTCAATTACATAATGTAAAAACGTGGTTACTGGGCAGTCCATAGCCATAATAAATAAATTAAAATGAATACGTTTTTTACAAATTAATTAAAGGAAAAAAGATAAAATCTTAAATAAATCCTTACCATGTTAAAATGTAAAATTAAATTTGCCAGTTTAATAAAAGAATGACCTAGCAATATGTATTACCAAGGCCGCAAAACACCTAAATCAGGAATTAAATTTTAGGAAGTTTCAAACAGGAAGATTTGTCAAAATATTTCTGACATGGATACAATACTTTCTCTACGAAAAATTCTTTTCTGCAGAAAAGAAATTAAAATGTACAAAATTCAAAAATATAACTGTTTCGAAAATTAAAGTAATTATATTAAAATTTCATGTTGAATGTAATCCTTAATTTTAAACTTTGGAATATCAAATGAACAGTAGTATTTCAAATCAAAATTTAAGAATATCTTGATGTTATAATTCATGACTTAATTCAAAATATTTAGAAAAAATTATATGAAAATAATTAGGAAATCTTAAATCACATTCATTCCTAAAAAATTTTCAATTTCAATAATCGGGATATTTATACTATATCTAAAAAAAAACATTTCAATTATAATTAAAATGAATAGAAGGCAACTACAATTTCCATACATAAGCTTTGATAAAACGAAGCCATTCTTATTTTTCTGACAAAACGATGCTGTCAGTACAAGAGAATATTTCTCAACCCGTATATACAGGTTGATTAGGGAATAAGCCCTGATTTCAAAATTAAATATCGCTACAACAAAGATCGATAGAATTATGCGGTAAACTGTACATTTATTAGCAAAACAGTAAAAATGCTGTACAAAAGTTTAGAAAATTTAGTTACGAAAATCATTAACAGATGGCGTTCTAATCACAATGCTCATAGACGCTTTCAGTGTGACGTCAAAAATGAAAAATGACTCCCGATCTGACTCCTTTCTGTGGGGAGCATTGAAAGACACTGCCTATAGAAACAATCCCGCCACTCTAAATGAGCTTGAATCGTTGATGGGTGTTGCATGTGATTCCATTTCCATTGAGACACTGCAAGACGTAATGTCAAATTTCAAGTTCGATTACGCCACCTCATTGTTTCGAACGGTGAACATTTTGAAAAAATTGTATTTCGATTGCAAAGACCGCATTACTTTTTTATGACTCCTTCAAAGAAAAGGTTTTCAGAGCAGAGCGCCATCTGTTAACGATTTTTGTAACTAAATTTCCTAACTTTTGTACACTATTTTTACAGTTTTGCTAATAAACGTACAATTTACCGCATAATTCTATCGATCTTTGTTGTAGAGATATTTAATTTTGAAATCAGGGCTTATTCGCTGATCACCCTGTATATATATATTAGTTTCCCAAATAATGGATGACCTGTTTTACAAATGTGCGAATAAATGTAATTGGTAAAATGTGTATTAATATGTTGTTTATAACTTTAGCATCATGTAAAGTTTATTATTAAATCATTGCATCTTTTTATAAGACTATCATAGGAAAAAAATTGAAGATAATTATTAAAATAAATGAATGCTCCTTTAGCGACCTCGAATATGTACTTGATACAGATACCTTATTCTGAAGTAGATCCAAAGATATTTTAGGATACAGAAATTGAGTTGTCCTTGCATTCATTCTCAATATAACCCTCAAAAAGTTCATTTCCGTTAGATGGGGGATATTATCACATATTTGGAATAATTCCTCACCTGTGATACTCAACATGGATCGAAGATTGCACTACGCATCACACAACATAACGTTTTTCCTTGGAGAAAGTGAAAATCAGTGCGACTCTATCGCTTAGAGAATCATAATTACACGGTTTCTCAGTTAGATTAAATTCATAATACTTAGTACCTTGTTCTCTCCATATCAAAATACATATCAAATAAATACAAAACCTAAAATACATATCAAATCTGAAACTATCTTTAAATTGAAGGTACTGGGAGGGGGGGGGTACTGAAAATGTATTTTACAACCCATGGTAGCCTGGTTGGTAGAGCGCCAGTCTCGAAACCGAAAAGTCCCGAGTTCTGTCCTCGTCTCGGCCTAAGACCGCCGTGTTAGCTAATGGCAGTTGGGGCACGTTAAATATGTCGTAACTGCAAAATCCTCCAAGTTCCCATAACAAACGATACCTCTAGGGGTACTGAATCAGGGATGAGTCGGTCTCTGATTCGGATCTAAATTCTGACTTGAGGATGGATGAACGAGTGTATGAATGAGTTCGACCACCCCCTAAAGAGGGTTGTGTCGTGTGTGTTCGAGCAAAGTCGTCCTTTCACCTTAACGGTGCTCGTTCACAACGAAAGGCGCACACCTATGCCTTGATTCGAAAGAGCTCTGCTCATTCGGGCTTGGCATGATTAAGTGGCATTAGACAACAACAACAGGTACTGGGGTCTTTTGTTATCAGATCAAGATAACGTTTGTTCTCTTCGGCTAACATAAATGGCCACTTTTCTATTGTTCATTAAATGACACACACACGTTGTTTTCTGTGCATATTATTCTTGATTAAGAAGACATTTCAGCAACTTAGTAATTGATGTTGAAACAGGATAGTGTATAGTAGTAAACCTCCTTCGTGTTGAAAGGGATCTTCCGCGAGAATTATTAAATAAGAACTGATTTGAAATAGATGTTCTCGAAATAGTATTTTTGAAATGAAACATCCTAATCTCCAGACCACAATACAAGATACGTTAACACATCGACAGCCGGTGACCTAAGAGACATTTAAAGCCTGAGCGCCAACAACGTATCGGCCACTTAAATCCCAAACGCCGGCCTAATTCGCTTGTTTTCTAATCACTGAACAGCCAAATAAAAAAAATATTAAAACATTATATACTTTCATAACATAGAACATTTTATTTGCATATTCGTCATGTACATTTTAACGGTCATTTGAAATAGAAACAAAATCGAAATTTTTAATTTATAATTATAGAAAAAAAAAAATGCAGTTTCTACCGCAGCAGGCTCAGAAACCCGCGTTTTAGCGGGGCCAGCTGTCAATGTGTTAAGATAACCAGAACAATCATCACACCTATTTCCATCATCGGAAGTCTACCGTTTTAACTACTTCTCTAAGAAATAATTAACAATATCATCGTAGATAAAATTAAAGGCCAACAAGCAAGCATTCAGACAAACTGTTAATACATTACAAAAGCAATATATTCTATTTTTTTCTGTGTTCGAAAAAAATACCAATTATTTTTTTAAAAGCATATAGTTTTAAATATACTCCTTTGTTTCATTAGCATTATCTGCATTCTCCATGTAAATGATTTGCTGCTTCTAACAACATGCATTTAATGGCGAGCTTCAAAAAACAAAGTTTGGTGGCCAATGCTTAAACAACTGTCTTCTTGAAACTTTCTCATATACTATCTATAAAAGTAAATTGCCCCCTGCCCCATTCCCATTAATCTTCAAAAAAAAAATAATCAGATCTTTGTCAAAGTTCTGAATTTTATGAACGAACAGATTTTTAGTTTCAGACTTCTACACATAAGAGCTGAGAGGTTTGTAGTATAAAAGGTGATTTAAAAATTCAGGTAAACTTAGGGGAGACGTAGACAATAAGGATACTAATAATATTGATATAGGAAACTTAAATCGCAATTCATTTCTTTAATCATAAATATAGGATGCAATTTAAATGAAACTGGATGTTTTGTTTCTAGATTTTGCAAATATTTTAATGAAATTTTTAAAATCGGTAAATTTATTTAAAACAATTATTTATCGTATAGAAATATATCATCACGCAGTAAAGAACGCTATTACTTGAGCATTAATCGCGTGCTACTGACAAATGACTGTTATGAAAGAGCCTGTTACGGAAAGATCGTTGGAATTTTTATTGTCTATTTTCCCTGTTATGCAGGTAAGTACTAGACAACCAAATATGCACTAGAGTGTTTTTCTTCCATATCAATTGAAAGCAAAATTTGACATTTCAAAACAATGCAGCAAAATAATTAATCCCCAGAAAATAGATAGTAATAAAAACAACTACCACATTTAAATAAATATACTACAAAAAAGTAGGTTATTAATCTTTTATTTTATAGCATATGTGCTCCATTTTCAAAAACAGCAGTTTGATTTTATTTGTTACAATGCTTATTTTTTAAATTCACAATAAATATGAAAACTATCATAGGTATTTGAAACAAAAATGAAATATAAATTTCTAAAAATGTTAATTACTGATAAACAGAAAATAAAAAAAAAACATTTAACTATAAAAAGTAACATATAAATTTAAACATATTTCTGTTACAATTAATCAATAATCATAAAGTCAAAGCCAACTATTTTATACTTTACTCTTTTACATCTCTTTCACGCAATTAAATTTAAATACACAACTTTCTTAAATGTTGAGAAAATGTTACAAATCTGATCTAACTCCAAAACCAGGACCTGGAGGAGGTTCAGTAAGAGATGTCAAACCACTAGCAGGTTCACAAGCTAGTCTTCCACTTCGAGGACCTGCCTTTGGTACTCTTCCAGCTTTCAAATCATTCAAGATTTCATCCACATCCTCTAAAGTCAAATCTTCATAATAATTATCATTAATTTGAAGCATAGGTGCATTTACACATGCACCAAGGCATTCAACTTCACTCAAAGTAAACATGCCATCTTTGGTCATTTCACCAATTTTAATACCCAGATTCTTTTTACATCGCTCAGCAACTTCTTCTGCTCCTCGAAGCATGCAAGGTGTAGTTGTGCAAACTTGCACATGGTATTTACCAGTTGGTTCTCTATTGAACATAGTGTAGAAAGTAGCCACTTCATAAACTCTCATACGAGGCATCTTGAGGTAGTCAGCTACATAATTCATAGCAGATAAGGGAAGCCATCCATATTGTCTTTGAGCCAAGTCTAGTAAAGGTATAACAGCAGCAGATTCATGGCCTTCTGGATAAATACTTATAATGGATTCTGCACGTTTTTTATTTTCTGGAGTAAACTCAAATGGGATATCAGGATTGTTTTGATCACTGTCTCTGTGAACGAATAATTTGTCACTTGCAAAAACTGAAGATGTATTCAACAATGCACTTGGATTTCTTTTGGGATATGAACTTTTGAGCAGATGGCGTCCACAATGGAACAGTGATCTAGCAAAACTCTGCATTTTGCTGCTAATCTTTGCTCACTAAGAAAAAAAAAAAAAAAAAGAAAAAGAAAAATCGTATAGTATATGCATAAGTTGTAATCTCTCTGCATCCTCCCCCTTTTCCTCACTTAATTGTATTACTTAATTTTGAATTTTTAGATTCAGCTTAAATTTTAGGAAATCATAGGAAAAACAGCAAATAGTGTTTATTTTAATCTCACAAAATTATTCTTTTAACATGTTTGTTGCACTAACAATTCAAAAATATTTTCTCCTGATATTAACATTCTTGGAATCTTTCATAATCATGTCAATCCTATAACACACAAGATTAAAATGATACAAGACTTACAATATAAGAAACTGACCGAACTGATATTATGATTCCGAAGTTTTGGCTAATACATGCCTTATTTTTTATTTATTGCTTATATTGAAAAAAATAAATACTTCACTGCTAATTTATTTTTCATACAAATAGCATTATTGATAAAAAACAATAAATACGAATTTAAAACAAAAAATATTTCACTAAATTAAGAAATAATCAAGAAAATACTAAGTTTATCTAAACATTTATTCAAAGAAAGTAAATGTTATGCAATGTAAGTAAAATAATCAGCAATTCTGAATTTATAAGTTAATAATTGTACTTGAAGGAATTAAAATGAAAATACAATTTTTAATTTGTATTTTTCAATCATGACATTATTATTTATAATAATATTATAATAACATTATTTTATTATTTCTAATCCATAATATCACATTAATTTAATATTTTTAATGTCAATTCATACTTATCATTATTATGATATTTTATAAACATTTATATGGATCTGCTTACAGAAAAACTGATTGTATATGATTTAAATAAGTTTATATTAGTTAAGTTTGAATAGATCATAACTGAAAAGTCTAGTGTAATATTAATTATGATTATGCATTAACCGCAGAACATAAACAAACTTTAAACTTATCTGCATGTTATTGACAAGCATATTCAATAGATTAATATGACATTTTGGCCATTTATTGTTAGCAGCAATAAACATATCTTTGCAGATTTTTAAAATTAATTATTGATATGCATTATATATAAGTACTGATTCTATTATGTAATCAAAGATCTTTGATTAATACTTTTTTATATACTGTTTTGATTCTCATTATACAAATAACATTAAACTTGCTATGAAATAAATGCTGCACAATATTTTCATGGCTTAATTTATAAAAAGAAAGAGTGATGTTTTTTTTATAATGAAACATAACATATTCGAACCATATGTGTTATCAATACAAATATGGGCATATATACATAGATAAATAATAGTAGAAGAAAGTCTATCTCCTCTTATACCATATGATAGAAATTCAATATTAAATTTTAAAATAGAACTTCCCATTTTTAAAATATAATAGTCATATAGTATTTGAGGTTAAGCTGCTTATAATATTAACTTAATTATCAAATAATATCTTAGGTAAATTACTTATAATAGTAACTTAATTATCAAATAATATCTGTGGTTAAAATTTCTTCAATTTTGAAAATTTCTCTTTGAATTCTATAGCCCCAAGGAAAAAAAATCTACAATTTGATAGAAGAGTATTATTAACAGTTTCTTTATGATCCTTCTAACAGTATAAATAATCAATTCTCTTAAATTATATTATGATAAAAGGCCATTACTTCCCGATTCCTTAAACTATTAAAATGAAACGTTTTGAATAGTAAATAGTACACATCAGTATGTTTATGCGTAGTAAAAAATGCACCAATAAATTACTGATATATTTTTGTACTCTTTACCTATCATTGAAGAAATATGAACAGACATATATGAGAATTAGTTATATAATGACAAATAGAATATAACTTTTTAATTCAATAAATATTTTATTAGTTACAAATATGATTTATTATGTTAATTTAGCAAATTTCGATAAATTCAGCTAAAATTTTCCTTGCTCTGGATAAAAACCTGATATCCGAATTCTTCTGTTTTATCTTTTAAACTTAGCTACATGATATTGGCAAATATAACCAATAGACTAATACGATTATTCTGAATGATTATTTTTCTCATATTTCAATATAAAAGAATCTATTTGAAGTGAAAATATTAAATAATACTATTAGCACAAAATTTAGGTTAGATGTGCATGACAATTGCTTCAGCCACACAAAAAAATTCACAGAAATTGAATAAATAATAAAACTAATGAGTAATTTAAAAACATACCCAAGAATTCAAAGAAAAAGGTTCTGAGTGAAATAATTATCTATATAAAAAGTCAGTCAATATATCTGCAAAAATCGTGTGAATGTTTAAAGGTAGCATTACACACACTACATTTTTAATAAACATTAATATCTTTTTAAATGTCTATCTCTCCACTTTGAAGTTCAAATTAAATAATTCAAGGTTCACATAAATATATCAAAACTATTTGGATCTATAATGCATAATTTAATGGAAGCAAATACGCATTTAAAAAAAATAAGATTATGAATATTGTTTATAAATTATTATTGCTGAACTCAAGCTACTGAAAAAATTAACGCAATAAAATTCGCATCATATTTTCTCTAGAGACTTCGTATTGTAACACAGTTTATGTATAAAATATTATAAACAAAGATATAAAACTTACAAATTATATTTATTTTCTGTTTGTGTATTTACGAGGCAAAACAGGGACTTTCAAGGTGCTGTTGAGTTGAGTTGCTGGGAACTGAATTTCAGTAACAGCTAAATTAAATTTCATTTCCGAAACTGATTAAACCCCAAACGAAACCTCCAGTATTCGTCTAACTCATGCGGCTGGAAAGAGAAAATTAGAGACCAAAAGTAAAAGCTGATGTTTAATTAATCTATGATGCTGACATGGTTCCATCTAAAGAGAAAGGTATTGTGATTCCGTTATTTCAGGACCTGTAGTCATTACGATATTGATCGTCGCAATCAAGCACATAAATTAGTTCCTGCTTTTAAGCTATTATCCAGCAACTTTTTCCTCAAATAATATTTTTTATATAACGCCAAGACAAGGATTCTTTTTTTTCACTCATTTAAAACTTTTTTGTTTGTTTTTGAAAATTCCTCTAATAAAGCTCAGTGTGTGTGTGTGTGTGTGTGTGTGTGTGTGTGTGTGTGTGTGTGTGTGTGTGTGTGTGTGTGTGTGTGTGTGTGTGTGTGTGTGTGTGTGT
>JAPMOQ010050131.1:2635031-2676729 GCA_026543055.1 Argiope trifasciata
GTGTGTGTGTGTGTGTGTGTGTGTGTGTGTGTGTGTGTGTTGACGCTTTACAGGCCAGGCCGTTGGACCTACCTTACACCTACCAAATTTGGTACATGTATACCTTGGAGGTCGAGAATGTGCACCTCGGAGCCCTTTTATTTTTAATTAGAGTTTGAATTAATTAAAATTTAAGCGAAATTTCGACGTTTTTCCGCTATAACTTCCGAAAATATTATCGTACAAACTTGAATTTTACATGAATTTAAAGATTAAAAAAATTAACTATCTAATGGTATCAATGTTTTAATGTATGACTTATGCTTCTATTTTTAACGAATTTGTAAAGAAATATTTTAACCATGCTTTTGTTAGCAAGCGACTGGATAAAATAAAAGAAAACAATGACGTAAGTTCAAATAAAGGGGGAAAAAAACTATCATCACAGATTAAATCTAAAGAAATGCAACTTTTAGCACGTGACCAAATAAAATAAATATAAAATGTGACATTTTCTTTAAAAAATGCAAGGGAAAGGATTCTATAATCGTTTGCAATACAGTAAAAGCTCCTCATTCGAGCTTCCTTCATTCACGTTTTCACTATTCGAGAATTTAAAAAATGCAACACAATTCCTATATTCGCGGCTAAAAATTTCTTTATTCAACCTGCCAGTGTTTTGGCTTAATAATAAGATAACGGGGATTACAACCGCTATTTCTTGTGACTGGTTCCGCAACTGTTTTGTTTCTGAAGTTGAAACCTATTTTAAAAAAACAGAATTTATACTTTAAAACACTTCTAGTTTTGGACTATGCACCAGGTCATCCCAGCGAACTTGAAACTATGCATCCAAATATAAAAGTGACATTTTTACCTCCCAACACGACGGCTTTGCTTTAACCTATGGACCAAGGAATGATTCAGTCCTTTAAGGTCTATTTCATTAGATGAACCTACAAAATTAGATTGGATAATATGGAATGTAATCCTGATATAAATGTTATAGAATGCTGGAAGAAATTTGACATTGCAAAATGCATCGTAAACAGAAAAGAATCATTGAAAGAACTGAAGCCACACACATTGATGTCATGATGGAAAAAACTGTGGCCTGCTCTGACTTCGGAAAATGATGAAGAATTTGTGCAAGTTCAAACTTTGACTGCAAACATAGCCGAAATCGCGAATGGAATAGGACGAGATGGGTTCGAACAGATAGAATCAAATGACATTCTGGAATTGATGGAATCGCAAGATGAAGATTTAACTGAAACCGACTTAGAGAAAATGTTAAATTCACAGTTAAATTCACTTCAACAAGCACTAGAAACGTGACATCTAATTTGAAAAATCTTAGTGAAGGTTTAAGAATGACAAATGAGCCTTGCGATTTCTTTTTGTACGTCTATGGAACGAAGTCTTATTTTTAAGAGGCAAATTGCTAATGCGATTTAATTTAAGGAGCTTTTAAAAACTGCCAAGCAAGAGAAAATTACAAAATTCTTCAAACCATTGCCTAAGCCTTAAGAAATTTAATCAAAATGTTCAAAAACTTCGATTAAATTGATTTTTTTAATATATATCTTTTTTATTTTGTCACTTGGGAACGTATCCCCTATAATTCCATATAAATTACCATTCCGTATTCACGGTTTTTCTATTCGCGGCATATTTATGGAACATTTATCCCGCGAATAAAGAGCTTTTACTGTATTTAAATCATTAATTTAATAAATTATCTTTGTGTATACAGGATTGAATTTATACAGGATATGCATTCAAATTCCGGTTCAATGGCCAATTTGTAAAATGTTATTGATAGGCATACATACTATTTTAATATTATTAACTTAATCTAAATAAAGTAAATAATTACATTTTATGTAGCTTGAGTCAAACAATACATTTATGAATAATGAGTTTTAGATTTCTTCATATTTTGCTCTGTGAGCCATATTTTACAAAATAGTTTTATTAATATTTTAAATAAAAGTTGCTACATCTATCAGTCTTCTAAACCAATAATTAAAACTGGTTGATTTATAAAATTCAAGATTATTATAAGGAAAACGTGTTCTTTTAGAACTTTCCGTCCATCATCTTAAAGAAAATATTAATTTCAGGCCAATCAATGCCCGGAGTTACTTCAAGGCTAATGAATATGTGATTTAATTGAAAATTTTAGAACCCATTACTCATGGCTAGTCGCCAAAGGCGGCGAGTAACTTATAGATTACACTGTTCATTGCTTTCTAGAAGTCATTGACCAAAGCAGTTATAATCACATAAAAACTGCACTTGATTAAAAATGTTTTATGTTGATTGTGTTTAATTCAGAATAATCGCAATTTGAATAAATTGTCCATTATTTTGAAAATGTATTTTTTACGAAATACAGTCATTAAAATACTATATATTTTCTATTTTCCTTATGTGAGTGTACTGCTGTAAGTAACAAGAATTATGAGTGCAGCAACATAAAATATGGAAGGGTGTAGTGGTAAGCTCATACGCCACATGACATCTACCGGGCTCGAGCCATTGGTTGTGTTTAGTGGTTATGTTACGAGGCTTCTAATCAAAAGGCCCCGAGTTATATTCGGAGCTGAACCAACCGTCACATTGATGACTTCGGACATTGAAACTTCAAAAGCAACTGCCTACTTTTACTATCCCTCTACTTGTAGCAAAAGTTGCCATAACAAATGTTCGTCGTCCGCCATAACGCATGGCGCGATTAGAGCGTTCGTCGCCGGTCAAAAACACTTAGTGCGATAACATCGTTCGTTTCGCCTCCAATTCACAGGAGGGGGAGTTATGTGGGTGGTAAGTTCATAAGTCAGATAACATCTACGAGGCACGAGCAATTACTTCTATCTAGTGGCTATGTTACGAGGCTTCTAATCAAACGGTCCTAAGTTCTTTTCCGAGTCATACGACCTACCACAAGGATTCTAAGTCTTAACTTTTTTTTTCTTCTATCCTTTTGCTTTAAAGGGTGAAATAATATGCAAATAAGACATTTTTTTGGCAGTGCACACCTAAAATGACAGGTCGTGTATATACCCCTTAACAGTGCCACTTTTATATCATAACTGACATTGCATTACTCTAATTTAATTTAATAGAATATTCTAACTTTTTTTAACTGTCCACTGTGAATGTTAGCGCCCATAAGAGAACCTCGTTTTAAGAAATGGTCCATCCAGTTTATACATTTCAATGTATTTTCAAACATGTGAAAGTTTTATTTTAGACTAAGTTTTTATTAACTTTAAAAATATATATATACCTTCTCCTTTATATGTTACGTTTATGCACAATATTATGTTTGGTTTTTATAAATAAGTAACTGTATCGCCATATTTAAAAACCTGACTGATGATATTTTATGAAGTATTAATATTATCCTAAAATTTTACAGTTCCAAGAATTTGTATTTTTATAAAAGCAATTCTTTGATAACAAGGAAAGTAAAGTTGCTTCTTTTTAATTTAACCTGCCCTCTCCCTCATTATAGAGCTCCAAGATAATTGCCTAGTCGGAAATTCACCACTATCATAAAAAAAAAGCTGGCATTTTTTGCATATGCGAGTAACATTTTAACAGTTCATAGAATGCTGACACATGATCCAGCCTATGTGTCAGCATTTTTTTTTTGTGCCAAAACATAGACATCCAATAAAGCAATAAAATTCGGCACCGACATACTTTAGAATATTAAATTGTGCACCTAAAAATTATGAGGTCCGTCCTAAAATAGATGTATTGTTGCTTTACAACGAAATATTTATATAGCTAAGCTAAAAGTAGGTGTTAAGAATTTTTATTCCTTCGCTCAACACAAAGAGAGTGGGTATTAAAAATAATTACACACACACACACACACACAAAAAAAAAGGTGTAATTTGTATCAGGAAAAAAAAAATTGTTAGACTAAACTTAAGATGGTTATTTTAAGACAGTAATTAGAAATTAAATTAAGTTTTAAATTAAGATATATTCAACTGAAAGTTTTTCCAACTAATTATGTATCCCTATGCATTAAATACATGGCTTTCAGAACAATATAGTACAATTTTGTACCATTTTTGCTACCTTTGAATAATTTAAAAGTCATAACAAAATACCTAAATACTGAGTGATCAAAACGGCATCACTGCCATAAAAAGCGATTTTTACATAAATACTTTTTTTCTTTTACCATTTCAGAAATTTATTTCTTAATATATAAGGAAATATCAAATGATGTTTTTTAAGTAAATGATTACATCTTAAAACACACACCTTTTAATATGAAATAACTTTTCAATAAAAATTATATTATTTAAAAACTGTTTATGAACAGTAGCAAATGTATGCCATGGTAAGACAAGGTTAAAATACTGAACAAATCAAATTATCTATATAATAAAAAAAATTCAAGACACAAGTTTAAAGTTATGTTCTCTCTCCCTTTTTCTACTCGATCACTTACACACGCAAAAATGATTTTTTTTTATTCCTTCACAAATGATAGATTATTCAAATATTCTACTTTAAATAGAGCCTATATGCCTCATTATGCTAACAGATTTTGTTAAATTTCAAAGATATAGTTTCATTTGATAAATTCTTTAGATATTCAATGAACTTTCATCTTGGTTTTCATGCATCTTTTTTTAGCACATCATTAAATGATGTTTTATTTTTATCTATAAAAATATCTGAATTATTTTGTCATGAAGGTAGATGTGACAAAATGAGACAAATTTCTCTCTTGTCAGTGTGTTAAATATGATATTTAGAACTCGTACATAATCATTATTACTAATTTAAATACATAAAACACATCAATTACAACATTTCTATATTTGCTTAATTTATATAACATACATTACCTATTTTTAAACTTATGGGTATTAATGATATTTGATATTCTTTATTTATATTAAATTAAATTAAAAATCTGTGCATTTTTTAAAGCAATACAAAAAATTTAAACTGAAGAATAAAAAATAAGTAGTTGAGCACATTTATATTTGGTAATAAATAATAGAAAACAGCTTACTTAAACAAAGATAATTGTGTTAATTTAGTTACTCTAAATAAGTAGACAATTCATATGCTATTAATTGAAAGATATTAATTATGTTAACTTTTAAACTGTAAATTACACATACACACAAAAATCTTACAGAAAGAAATTTATTGCATTTCACTTTTGTACAGTTCATTTATCAAAAGCACCAAATATTATGCTATATTAGTTTAGCATTGTGATTTATATAAAATACATTCCATAAAATATTGTTTGACCTAATAAAAAGCAAATAACAAAACTGTAAAAATTCAAACTTCATAAATGCAAATAAACAAATCGGGAAAAATGTATATTGTACTCATTACAAAAAATTATTGTGCTCCAGCAAATTCATATAATTATTTACAAACTGCTTAGTTAACAATTAGATCATACAAAAAAAAAAAAAAAAAAAAAAAAGTGAAAAACAAAATTTCAAAAAGGAATTTGATTAGCTTTATTATATCTTCTGTGCAGTTTCTTTGTTGAAATATGATCTTTTAACTAGAAGAGCATAAAAGAATTGATACTCAGTATTACATTTTAAAATTGTGCAATTTAATTAGAAACTTTAAGCCAAGTAGTTAATGATAAACGAAATAAGTTTTAACACAGTTATGTTTTTAATGCTTTAATGGGAGGGGATGCAGCACATTTTGTAAATATATAATATATACACATTTTATACAACAAATTTCACAAAATATCATAAGAGTTTTAATATAAAAGTTAATTATATAAAAGATTTTAAATCATAAAATTTTTGATAATTATTACTAAATTTCGAAGATCACAAACAAAGAAAAAGATGAAATAAAAATTGTGTATCACTACTTTCTTAATAAGTGTTCCTTTTCATTCAAAAATATTAAGTTTGAAATGCTACAAGCGGGATATAAAAAAAAAAAAAGAAAAAAATTAACAGTAAAAAAATTGCAAATAAATTTTTTTACAATGCCAAAAAATTGTTCAATTATAAGCTGAAGTAGAAAATTCATAAAAATCTCAGTAAAAGTTTAGTAATACTTAAACCTATAAGAAAGTTTTCGTTCTTTTTTTTCCCAAGTATACATAGTCTATCACATTCAACACAGGAAATCTGTAACTTGTTCATGAAATCTTATGCAGTATGATCACATCATTAAATGCTTGAATATAAAGAAATAATCTCACACCAATTCAATCAATAGCTGTAAAATGACATTCATTATATTTAAATCTATAAAAAAGATTATAACAAATAAAGATAATTACATTATTTGTACCAATTTTGAGGAAAAAGCACACAAAGTAATTAATCCAAAAATTTTGATAAAATAATAAGCTAAACATATATTTTATACAGTTTTTGATTATAGTAGTTGTAAAGATAGAAAAGAAAATATTGTTAATATTATTTTAAGAACTGAATGATTTTTTAATGCTTAAATGCTTTCAATGTGCTTTAGATAAATTTGATTAAACTGCAGATTATATGTACATATTTATTTCTCTTAGTGATGTCAATTACTAAGAAGTTACATGGTTTAGCATATGTATAGAATTTTGTCATTGGAAGATGGATCTGAATGCAGCATCCTTTACTATGTAATTCTCTCATCTCATAAAATATATGCATAGTATAAAGAAATGATTTAAAAATCAAATTTATTAAAAAAACAATACCAATAGAATTAAATATAGTGACTAGCTAATAAGATCGTTCTAAAGACCAAACCATTTTTAAATGGAAATATGTCAGATAAAAATATAACCTAAATAAAACAAATAAAGGATTATATACATATACACATATCTTTAGAAATAACGAAATCTAACTTAAAAAGTTAGTAAACGGAACAATATTCTTACATAAGAGTCCCTAATTTATATGTACTGAGTTATACATATACTGAGGTTTTGAAGTAAAAAATTAAAGTCAAACAATCAAGTTCAAGACCTTTGCAGGATTAGAGAAAATTTTAACATAAATTAAAATTATTTGGACACAAATAATAAAAGTAACTCTGTTAAATACATTAAAACACACATAATATATTTACAATAAACTACATAAGTTCTTTTTAAATTTATGCTAATCATTCTGTATTTACTTGGTGAGACCATATAACAAATAAAACATTTAGTTTAAAATTTTTATTTTTATTTATTTATTTATTTTAACTTTTTCAATAGCTTAGAAGTATCTTCACATTAATGAATAAAACAGGGAAACATAAAAAAAGATTTTTAAAGAAAATGTTTTAATTAATAAATTATAATAATGTTAATTTATTTAGAATTTTACTTTATGCCTTAAATATTACAACACTATCATCTTCAATGCGCTCATTAATCCACAATAAGAAATGAAAGATTTATGAAAAGTCCCTTTCAAAAGTAAAATTAGGTGGTTTGAAAATAAAATAATACTTTTCCATTTAGTTTAAATAATAAATGAGATTAACAAAAAAAATCAATTGAAATATTCAAAGTTCTGACAGTACTTTGTTTTGTGCAGATAACATATGTAAATTAAAAAGAATAATTCTGCAAACTTATTTACAAGTCAAATGAGGATTTAGCAACTTAATTACAAAAAATATAGTAAAATTAAACAATAACAATCCTTTATTATTACACTAAACATAAGGAATGCAGATTATTTCTTATAAATAACTGTTATTTTTAATCAACCAATACTAAATAGGTTTTTGAAGAAATAATATTCACAGATTTGTTCAACAAGTATATTTTGATTAACACAATCACAGGGAGGAAAAAAAGAAAAAACATATGTATATCGTGGGAGCAAATTGAGAATCAAAATATGTATTTTGACCTCAATGAAGTAGATTTGTAAAAATTAAATATTCTGTCATTTGGTAGGTTTATGTTTTGTTTGTTCTGGTTCCATATCAAACGATTGCATCTAAATTCATGACATTCTTTGCTGATAGGTAGAACTAAATCACTTGCATCCAAAACATGCAGAGAATTGTTTAATATTATACACACTGAGAAATGAAATATACATGTTACAACATCACATCATAACATATATATATTAAATATGAGTATTTTTAATGAAATCTAAACCATAAAAAAGCTTTTATCTCATCATAATTAAGATCAAAATGTACCATATCTTATGGATACAAAAACAGACTTTCAATTGTTTATTGTCAAACATTTGATTTTTGATTGGTAAGAATTTTTCTCCTGCCCTCAAATGTGTTCATTTTAAAGGAAGATTAATGAAGCAATAATAATTCAAGATGAGGCGGAAAAAATGTTTCAACTTTTTTTCTAAGTATGATACAACCTCATCATTTATGAAATCCTACCAATTTACAGTACGAAAGCAAGAATAGTTTCTATTATCATATAAATTGACACATTAATCAATATGTGTCAAAAAGCCCAATCTCCATAAATGATTTGAGAATTTCAGAATAATTCTTTATGTAATTCTACAAATCCAAAAAATATAATAAATAAATCCTGTCACTGGGAAAAAATTCTTATGAAGAAACCAATTTCATCATTGAAATAAAATAAAAAATTGAATAAACAAGAGTGCTTTTGTTGTATCAAATTAACAAATGGGGAAAAATTAACAATTTACACACTCTTACATAAACAATACTGAACATTCCAGGATATTTTTTTCTGATCTAAAAAGAATGTTAAAAATATAAGTAAAGAAGAAATTCAAGTAGAATTATGCACATGTATCTACTTGTACTTTCCCCTAATGCCATACTAACATTTTGTAGGTGTAAAATGTTTCTTTTGAAACAACAACAAACAAGTACAAAATGTTTTGCACTAATAATTATTTCCCTAACTGTCTGACAGAAATACTATTAAGCACAGAAAAACTGTATAGCAGCTCATATACAATACTAAATTTTAGCTTCATTCAAAAACACTGAAAATAAACAAATGATATTTATTGTATTAGAAAATTGCATTGGTTGATTCTCATTAAGCAAATGTTTATATTTTACATTCAAATTAGAGAAAGAAATCTATCTTTAATCATTTCTACATTGTAAAACATAAAACATTAGTATGAGTAATAGAAGGGACACTTTTATCATTACATTTCATGCATGTCATCTGCAATATCTATCATAAACCCTCAAGATGAAATATTTAAATTTTTTCTCAAAAAATTCAAAATACCAAGGACAACAAAAGTTCAAAACTGGTCAAGTACATAGAATATCAAATGAATATTGATGATCACTTATAAAAACGATTAATGAATCCCCAAATGTGGCTAGTCAATGAAGATCAGATGAAAAGAAGATCACGTTTCATGATGGAATGCAAATTTTTAACCCAGCCTTTTAAAATAAAAACTAATCAACCATTTTCTGAAGGTTTATCAGGTAACTTTACAGTTGAATCATGAATTCTTTTGGAATTTCTGTTGACAGAATATTTTGTATAATTTTTTGAATTAGCTTTTGAAGAGTTGTTATGCTTCTGGCGTAAATGTGAGGGTATAACAGATTCCTTAATGTGAACCAATTTTGTATCCATTACTTCGCAATCAATTTGCATCATACTGATGTGGTCGTCAGCTTCATCAACTGAATCTGAAAATTACAAAAGGAATTATTTTATTTTAATCGAAAAAGAATTATCAATGACTGTTCCCAAATATTCAACCTAATGAAAATCTGATTACGATTTACAGAAGATATTTTATAAGAAATAACATAATTATTGGTAAAATATTAGCAAACTCAAATTTAAAAATAAAAATGATTTTTATGTCCTTTTAAAGTTTAAAAAATTATCTTTTCAATAATGCTAATTTGGTTATTATAACATTCTAAAATGCAGATTTAATTAACTTTTAAACATATTTTTTTTTTGACAAAAATATCTTCATTATTGTGAATGATAACCTAACTCATTTACATTTTTGACGATTATTCATTCATCAGATTTTATTCCATTGTCTGAAATTTTATTTAAAAAGTGATTTTGAATAATATATGCACAGTTTACAAAACAAATGAAAAATAGTTACAATATATAGAAATACTAGATACAGGAGAATGGCTCATTGACATTTTTAATAATGCTGTGATATCCAAAACTGGGCTCTATTAGAAAGCTCTATGCAAACAATATGCAGACCATATGTAAGACAATCAAAATAAAACAGTTTGACTTTCTAGTAATTTAACAGAATCATGGACATGAAATTATGTCTAAATAATCTAACTGAAATTAAGTATAAGTAATATCTCCAGTGAAACCAATTGTTTACCAAAGACAACTAGCCTTCAATTCTGGGTCCATAAAATTTGTCAGCAAATTAAGATTAAATTAAATATCTGCCAGTATGATTTTCCAAATCATTATAATTATTTTCATACGGCTAACAGAATTCAAATGTAGAAATTTTGACTGTGTTTAGTTTTTTCCCCCTGTATACATAAATGTACAAGATGATTTCATAAATGTATAAATGATAATTAATACTTAAAAAATATTTTATTTTCATCATGTTTCATCATAAAAAATGAAATTTTGAGATGGAGGATTGTTCTGTAGAAAGATGACTGGTAAAGAAGCAACTTACAAACTTCTTATCTAACATACCAACAAAATTATAATGCTAATAGCATAATTTTTTATTCATCAAATCTTTTATTTAAAATTTATGATATGAAATAGCTTAATAAAAAATAACATTTACGAAGTAATATAAAGCATAATAATCTTTACCATTTAGAATCATTGCTGGCATCACAAATGACATTCGTGGACGAAGAGTCTGATTATGAGCAATAGCAGGAAGCAACAAATGGTCCTACAAAATCAAATAAACACAAAATTGTACAGAAAATACGCTCAAAATATTCTAGCTCTATTGGCTGGGACATGGTTTGACAATCTTAAACTTAGGAATTAATGAAAAAAAAGCAGGATGATCATTAAAATTAAAGAAATATGTTTTTTTAAAATTCAATTACGGGAAATCAAATATTTTGTAAAATAAAAAACAGCACCAATAAAGAAACAAAATTTCTTGATTAAATATAATGACAAGCATAATGGCAATAGCTTTATATAAGTACATACATAATAATTTTCAATGCCGTAAATTATTAAAAAAATAATTAAACAATCATATATTACAAAAGTATTGTATTAACTGAAATTCCCAATTATTTGAAAAACTGACTCTTAAGAAAAAACAGATAAATTCTATAGCTAACATTTCATTACAATTATTAGTTTTATATAGTTTCAAAAAGAAATTAAGGCTTCTGATTACAGTTTAAGAATTAAATAATAATAATAATTGCAAAACAAACAAAACTGAATTATTGATTTAGCAAGATATCATTTTCTGCAAATTTCATTGAGAATTAAAACTGCAGATAAATTCATATAAGAAGCAATCTTCTAATAAAATTAAAATTTGTTTAATTACTTATAGCAATATTATTATTTAATAAAAATGGTAGAGAACACCTCAAAAGAAATCACAACTTTTAACACACATAAACACTTTTAAAGATCATACTTACCCCTGAAAATGAAATAAAATAAAATGAATCATCTCTTCTATGTATTGCATCAAAGAAATCTTCATAATCTTTTCTTGGTGTTTGATAAATTAGAATCTCATTCCGGTTTTTCTTTTTTGCCCTTTAATAACAAAATAAATAAGTACAATGAATTAAAGTGCAAAAGCGAAAGTAATTTATATTAAACTGAGCAATAATATATGAGTATATTTTTCATTTCTTCTAAATGTTAAAATGCAAAAAGAGTTAAAATATAGTGGAAAAATATTTTATAATATTTAAATGAGAATTTAATTATCTACAATATAGTGTACTCTCATTCCTTAGTTTTAAAGTTTTGATCATACATTATAAACCTCTTTTAGATTGTTTACTTTTCCCCCACTTAATTAAGATGATAAGACCTTTGAAGCTGCAAGTGATATTTGTGCTGCAAATGGAGAAAGAGCTATGTTTTGATGTATATGGCTTTTTATGTACATCATTAGTTTTTGTGCTTTAAGATTCACAAAAAAAAAAAAAATGCAATTAAACGAACTTCATTGTCAAACAACTAAAATATTAAAAAAAAAAAGGAAAATGCATATAAATTATTTCTTAATTTAATACATTCTGAAAAATAAATAGCATACCATATATCTTCTCTTATGCCTCTTTTTATACCCAACTGTTGGAGCTTCGGAAAAGGTGGAACAACATTTTTCACTAAATTTTTGTTTAATTTTGAATCTTTCTGCTTTTGCTTTTTTTCTGCCCGTTTTACCCAGCCTAATAGATCATTTTCCAACCTGTGAAAAAAAAATCATTTTTTATATTATACACAAGTAGAAAAAAAAGTGGTTGATGGAAAAGACTATTCTATGAAAGAAATCAAATTATTTTTATTTACTTTATCAAAATTTTTTAAATCTTTTATTCTTGTTAAAAACTCTTTTATAGAATACATATTATTATTGTTACAAGCAAAGTAAGTACCTCAATGACAGCAAAAGCAAAGCACAAAAAGATCAATATGTTTACACTTGAAAGCATTATGGAGTTGAAAATACTTTTGGATAATTTGCAATATTCCACACTGCAAGTCATGGCAAACAAATACTTTATGATCTTAACAATAAAAAGAATGCATAAGGTATTCGATAAATGATTAAAATATTTATCACAATTTTCTCCAACAATATTGACCAGCAAGAATAGAAAGTTTTTTTTCAATAATTTGGAATGTTTGGTATTTTAATAATTATAACATAGTAGAAATAACTTAATTTTAAAAACTATTAAATATTGAAGTGCAGAAAATAGCATAAAATGGTATATAAAAATAATATAATTGCAATATCAACATTTAAAAGTGATATAAGTAAACATTAAAAAAAAAAGAAAAGCAGTTTACAAATTTAATACATGTGTTCTCTCAGCAAGTATTGGAGAAACATTTTAATAACAAGAAACACAAATTAAACAAAGAAAAAAAAAAAAGAGTAGGAACTGGAATAGATTGAATTGGAATTGCTTTTCCTTTCTTTCTTTTTTTTCTACACGATAACAATGGTAGTAACATTTTCTTTCTTTTTTTCCAAAATTCTATCTTTTTGATATGCACATGAATGAAATGGATATCCTACCAAAAACAATCAATAATAATGACATTGCTAACATTTATGTGACTTTATCTTCTGAAACTTTTTTTGAGGAGGGTGGGTATTTGTCATTAATTCTAAGTATGCCGATGTAATTTAGAAATAATTAGCAAGTAATTATCTGCTATTTACTTTTTTGTAACTATTTAGAAGGAAAATAAATGTTCACATAAGCAATACATGAAACCTCAAGCCATTATTTACAAATCATTTCTATGACTACTATTTTCATGGCTGAAAAATACTGATTAAATAATATTGCTCAAAATTTTGGATAGCAATATCAATAGACATTATATAATAAGTTTTTATATGAAATTTACATATATAACAGAAGAGTAATATCATGAGGAACTGAAGTGTGAAAAGGACAGATTTTTTTCCATTATAACTTAATAGGAAAAATCTATTACTATTTTCAAATAAATTTTGAATAATATTTATTTCAAGCATGAATCTTTAAAGAGTGAAATTCATAATATAAAAAAATAAATAAATTTCATTTACCTTAAGGATTCAGATTTGTTTATGAATTGTTGGCAAGTTGAAGTATTATAATACTTATTCCAAGATGCAATTAATGATGTATCATCATCTTCTTTCAAAAAATTGTTATGAAGTAATGGTGATGAAGAATTTATTTCCCGGGAACTATTTTCTTCATTCCACAATAAAATACGTCCAACTCGATGATTTTCTGCATCAGTTTTCATTGGTTTCATACTAACTTTATCAAATATTGAGCTAAAAATAATTAATACAGCATTAAGACAAGTCAACAATACACACTTCTTAAATATTTTCATGGCAGGTTTTTTTTTTAAGTACTTACCCAAAAGATGCAAAATTAAAAGTCAGCATACATACTGCAACCATTAAGCAAACAGTTTTTTTCATTCCTTTAGATGTAAATGCTGCTTTCAACTTTGTAATCTAATTATAGATTAACATATATATATAATCTTTTCTTCAAAAAATGCATTGCAACATAAATAATACCGAAGAATATAATTATGTCTTCAAAATTAAGAGTTAACATTCAGCCCATTTTTCAGAAATTTTAGCAATTATTCAGCGGATGTTTTGAGAAATTCTATCCCTTTAAATTTGTATTTAAAAATTTATGCAATTAAAATGCAATTATTTCCAAATTTATTTATTTAAAATTTAGATATATATCTACAAGAACTACCATTCATCTTTGGATTTTGATAGCATTATGATTTACTTCTATAAGGGAAATACCATAGATTGCTATAAAGTTGAAAAAGGGGGGGAGGGAAGTTATAAAAATTTTCCTCCCAGGAAATTATTTCTTGAAAAATTATTCTTTGAAATGAGGGGGTAAAAAAAATCAGGCACTTATAACTTTGATCAAATTATTTAAAATAACAAGCTAATTATATTATTAACAAAGTACAGAATTATAAAAATCAGTCAAAATAATTTAGAAACATTAAATTTATAATTATCATATTCAATATTTACAGTATTAAAATCATTGTAATGTAAAATACATTGAAATAACCATAAAAAAGGAATTGACAAAACTTGAAAGAGCATTTCAATAATAAATAATTAAAAATTCAAAACACTCTTGCAAAAATTTAAAACATAAATAAATTGTTTATTAAAAAAGAAACCAGATGAAGTTATCTTGTATAATATTCATTTAAAAATTATTTCTTGAATGTATTTACATATACAAGAATTTTTTTAAAAATTTACAGCTCCCCCCCCTTCAACACAAATCCAAATTTTATTATTAATCATTCTTTACGACGATGATTATTTACAAAATGCTACTATTTTTAATAAAATAATTTAAAAGAAATTTACTTGAAGTTGACTTAAATGATATAAGCATTACCCTTTCGGGTATGGATTTTTATGTTCTAAAATATATTTGAAAAAAAAGAAAAAAAAAGAATAGTAGTTAGTTGGTAATCTATAGATAAATTACAAAAAATAATGATAATACTTTATGGGCAGGGAGAGTAAGGGGTCTCTTTTGGGGACAATATTCAGTTAGAACAATCAATTTTTACATCTTACAAAAATTTTGAATTATTTTCAAAGAATTGCTTAAAACATTAAAAAATCAACAACTTTAGAATAGTAAAAGATATATAAAATCTAATCTAAGTAAATTAAAAGAATTCTAATTTAATAGAAATGACAATTAGAAAAATAAATTAACAAATTAATGATCAGAATATATACTTACATTTAAATTATTAAAATTACATCAAACAATGAATTATAAAAATATAAATGCTTTATAATTTTGAATGAAATTGTTGGAAGGAAGTAGCAATGTTTATTTGTATTATCCATAAAGAAATGATGTGTTTTATATGTTGAATATGCATTTTACATAAAATTACATTTTTAACACATAGAAATATATTTCTGAGTAATGTTCCCATATAAAGCTACTTAAAGGGTTCATTCAGAAATGAATTTGTATCTTAGGCAAAACTATGAATTAATATTTCAAAGATATTGGAGGAATATGATCAATTGATTTTATAAAAATTATTGTCTTCCACAAAAAAAAATTTCAAAAATTAGAGTTGATAAAATTATGATAATTTTCAATAAAAATTTAACTATATAAAAGAAGCCATATAAATTTGCTTTTAAAAAAAGCAAAATGACATTTTTTCGGAAATGTTTAGGGGTTTCAAAATAGCAGCTTCCTATTTGGCAAATTAATAAAAAATAATAATAATTTACTTTATTTGTGGCCACCAAATAAAGTAAACTTTTTAGAGTAAAAATTAACAACTTTTACACTTATTTTTTTAAAATCAAACAACTTTTTAGAATAAAAATTAACAGAATATTTACCTCATTTTCAAGATCAATTATTCTATTTTTTAAACGACAGTTTTCTTCTTTAAGACAGGCATTTTCAGCTGCCACTTGATTTAGCTCTTCTTCTATTTTTTGTACATACTAAATTTAAGAAGTGAAAATAGGAAGATAAGAAAAGACTTTTAATAAATAAAATAACAAGTAAATTTTTTTAAAGCAATAACTCCAGTTCATTCTCTTTTATTCTACTTACTTCTCTTTTCCTTTTTCGAGATAAAGAAGCTGATTCTCTGTTTTTAATTATCCTTTCCTGCCTTTTTAAAGCAGCTGTACATACCTGAAATTATTAAATCAACCAAAATATTACTTTGGAACAGTAAAAAAATAATACAGATAATCCATGAGCTAAAAAACTTTAATTATGAATATATAGTGAGCAGTTTTTTGGATTATATATGCCAAAGATTCTTGAAGTTTAACTGTGCACCTTAACAGACCAATACTAACTTGAACTTTAAACATATAGTATGTTTTTAAAGGGACATACTTAATCTGATTTCTTTTATTATTTATAGTCTTTTTATATATAGTTTTCACTTAAGGTTTTTTTAAAGAGATTTGTAAAAAATTCTAAAGTTCGGTTCAGTGTTGCAAGCAAACGGCTCGGGAAAGACAAGAGATAATATCTTTAACATAAATATTTATTTGAGACACGTACACACACATGACGACACAATACAAATATTTAAGTTTAACTGCTTTTAAACTTTCAAAAGGGGAATCTAAAAAGGAGCTTATAGTTCCACGAAAGTTTGGCTGTTTTCGCCATCGAAGTCTAAAACGAAATTCTTAAGTTCTCAGGTGAGGAGTTCAATTTCTACTGACGAGAGCGCCATCTATAGGCTGTTTCTAAATTTTCCACAGATTATTATAAATACATCAATTTACACAAAATATTTATGATATTTTAAGAATTAGATTCTTTACAATCATCTTATCTTATAAAAATATTTCATACTTTCCACATAAAAAAAGTTAGAGAACATTTTGAAAAATTCAATGGCAATAAATACAAGAGGGGGGAGGATAGTGGGAAATTCATCACAGAAAATTTTTCAGCAATTTGCCATTAAAAATAATTTTAATCTGTTTCTAAGATCTAATTATTTATATCTTGGAAAAAATTTGAAGAACAAACACATATAAAGAAAATCAAAGAGAATCTGTTGAAGCTTTAGGAATAAACAGAATTATTCATTAAAAATCAAAAGTACTACAACATTAATATTCCTATTATCTTAATCTCAAAAAGTAAGGAAATGAGGAAATCGAGACAAACAAATCTATTGTGACAAATCTAATAATTCACTATAAATATTACAAATATATAACAATAGCCTGATAAAAATTTAAAAATTGTTTAATACACTTCATTTTATTTGCAAAAATTTTCAACACAAATCTTTAAAGCATCTTTAATCTAAATAAGTGCACCAAATTTATAAATAATCTACAAGTTCTGAGAATATTTTGAATTATTACATATTTTTTTTTAGTTGGGTAGGAGTTGTGTAGTATCTCTTTCCTCAGAAGGTGGGAGGGGGTGGGAGATATATACAATTCTACGCATACATTTAAAAAATGTCTTAACTAATAAAACACAAAATAAACTTATAAATATTTTCATTTAGAGAAATTTAATTGAAAGTTTAAAATCAAATTAGGTTTCTGAATTATTTTAAATCAATACTAATGAAAAAAAAAAAAAATCCACGACAGAAGTACAAATGGTCAATGACATTTTTACAATGTCTATTTTAACAGGGAAAAAAAAATCTAAATTTATAAGTAAGAAAACATTTACAATGCACCTCAATTAAATCAGATTTCTTCATTCCATTTTTTCCATTTGTAAAATTTGCAGATTTGGCAGTCCCAGTTTGTGCTGTAGGTTTTAAAATGCTTGGAATGGGATCCTTGACTCGAAAAATTCCATTGGGTAATTTAACTAGTTGATCTGAGCTGAAAGAGTGACCTAAAAAAATAAAGATATTTCTGGTTATTTGTACAAATTATGTATGAAAATAATTAATATATGCATTTTAAAACAAACCCCCAATACAAAATTGTTTTTCAAAAACAACAAAATAATCTCCTTTCATGCATACAACTGAACAGAACTGTACCATAATATATTTTCACTCGAAATAATGAAATAATTCATAATTCCCCATTTAAATAAAACTGTGGTCAAGGGCCAAAGAACTAATTTTATTATATTTAAAAGAGTTCAAATTTAGCATCTTTATCAACTATTCATTCAAGTTAAATAACTCTCTTTTTGTCCTTAATCATTTCTACTTTACATTAATTTTTTTTTCATTATTTCAATTCAGAAGTGTATAGTATATAAATTATTACAATATTCCATATTGTTATATATGCTATATTCATCTTTATTGCCTAAAGTAAACTACCTTCATAACATAAACATTAAAATTAAAAAAAAAATCAAATATATTTGAAACTAACATTAATATGCATTGTAATTATATAACAACACAATCACAAAAAATAGAAGAAACAGGTTTCAATAACAAATATTACAGTTGATATTCCAAATTAGTATAAATTTTGAGGGGGGGGGGCACACTACAATTTTATTTTCAGTTTATGAACATACAAACATACTTTTATAATATTGAGAATATTCTAAACAGAAGTTCTTTATAGATATAAAAGCTCAGAACAAAAGTTTCAGATGTGAATCCTGTTTGCAACAGATTAAAAATGGAAAAAAAAAAGAAACAAACAAAAGAAAAGTAAAAGAATTCTGCTATTATCAAAGAATATTTCAAGAAACACAATTGAGTAATTATAAAAGTAGTAATTAAAGAAATAATTTTAATAATTGTTTAATTAAATAATGCTAACATTATCTTTGATATTTTAATGACTTTTCTTACCCTCATATTATTGAGGGAGGGATATCAAATTTATGATAATGAAAATTAGTTTATAATACTCAAATTTTTTACATCATTTGCATTGTTACAATTCTTATTTATAGAAAATATAAAAGGGTCTAATATAATGATTCAAAATACTCTCACTACTTTTTAAATTCTAAAAAAATAATCTAAATCTCTCTATCAAATGTCATAAATCATTCTGAGAATTAGATTTATGGCTCAATGGTTTAACTGGACAAGCCATAATAGAAGATTTACTGTAATCAAGATTTTACAAATATTTCAACAAGCCAAAAAAGTTAATTAAAAAGTCCAGAAAAGTTAAATTTTATTCAGCATAATACTTCAGAAACAATTATAGCATTTAAAATAAAAATAATAAAATTAAAACAATAACTCTGAGCCTTTGAAAAATAATTAGTTAAATTTAAAAATAAGTTTATAGAAATGAAAGATAATGAACAATATATTTTATAATTGATAATATATTTATTTTTCATCACTCAAACTCACCAGCATTTGTATTTGACCTTAAGGTAGAGGATGTATTGTTTGAATTATTGCTAGTGGGCTTCGGTTGTATGCTCACTCGAGGTTTAACTGGATTGATCACAGAAAGCTTTTTGGTAGGAGGTACAACATAAGTCAAAGTAGGTACAGCACTTAATGAAACAACAATAGGAGTGCAAGAACCATTAGGTGGAGAGTTTGGCACTTGTTCAAGAAGGCCAGGTGGTGTTTGAGGAGGAGTTTCAGACAACACTAAATTGATTCCACCATTTGAGTCTTCATCAGGAATATTTATAACAGATGTATCACTCTTAGAAAGAAAAAAGGAAAAGTTATTTATAATAAAATGCTGAAATAAGCTTATGATGTAACCTTCAAAATGTTAATTACAAATTTAAATCACGTAGTCAATTATTTTATCCGAGTAAGAAACATATAAATTTATATAATGAATTCATAAATACATGACTTTATCATTAATAATTTGAATAATAAAAGTAAAATGAGTAATTAATAGAAAGTTTAAAAGCTAATTTACTTATTCACGGATGATTAAAAATAAACTCATTCATTATTCATAAAACCTAATAAAAAATGATTTTTAAAAAACTGTTTCACAATAAAGTATAGATTACAATATAAACATTATCTTCCTGGAAATTTTGTTACAAATTTTTATTTTCAATTGAGTGAAGATATGTATTTTTGTAGTTTTCCAAAATGGATTTTTTCTGAATGCAAAATTTTAATGTGTAATATTATTAACACAATATTTTTATAGCAATCACAAATGCTATAATTTTTTACAAGAAAAGGCAAGAGTAATTAGTGATGACTTTTAGTGATATTAAGAAAAGTGAAATAGATTAAGAACAAAATTTTCAACTTATTATTTCTTTATTATTTTCGGGGTTCAATAAATGGTTTGCAGAGTTGTTTCTAATCTTTGCACTTAGCCCATAAAACCATTTATTAGAAATTCTCTTACAAATTATTTCTAAATGAATAATTAGTACAGAAACAAGGTAACTTTATTACCTATGAATCCATAATGGTATTGATTAATATTTCCTGCTTTTTTTTAATAAAATCATTAAGACTACATACAACTGCTAAAAGCTATGAGGAAAACTGTATGTTTTTCAATGTAAACAGAGTCGGAGAAGAGTTAAACAGGAAGAAAGAAAAGGACGGGGGGAGAGATTACAAAAAAAAAAGAACCAACTTATGAAACAGATAAATAAAATAACTTTTAATTTATAGTAAAATAAAGTTTTTAATCTCAAAAAGTGATTATTGGTATTGCTCACAGAATATTTCAAAAATTACTACTATTTTCATATGATATTCTTACTGAATATATATTATGCTATGTTTCACAAAACTGCATCCCGATTTCTTGAATGTTTTCTCTTGGAAAAACAAACAAACAAAAAAAAAAACATGAATTATGGGAGTTTGAAATGTTGAAATTTTGATTCATCTTAACAGTTAAAGTTGATATACAAAATAGAAATTAAATAATATGTGATCAAGTTACTTAAGCTGACTATTTATATTATTTAGAAACCCAAAATATTATAATTAGATATCACAAAGTGACTACAAAAAGTGACTAAAAAAATCCCTTTTTCTCTAAACATTTTACCCTTATTTATTACACTCTCAAATACAGATACTAATATCAAAGTACAATAAAAAAATAAATATAGATACTAAAATCAAAGCTCGAAGATATGTGTATAATAAGACAAAAGAAAGCTGATTTTACAGGAGAAAATGTGAGTTTCTAATGTTCAATGTTTTAAAGACATTAAACATTGAACTAGACAGTTTTCATCCAATTTTCCTAAAATTTAAGCATCATGTGTCTTCTTATTAAAAAATTTGTTTATTCATTCTTTTGTTGAGACAAAGTCAAAAGTTTACAGATAAATGCAAAATTCTAAAGAAGCAACAATTTTATTATTTAAGAATTCAAAAGAGTTTTTCACTAATTTAGAATTTTGTATCTTTAATATAAAATAGCACTTATCAACAGGGGAGTAGGGACACCAATATGAAAAATCTTATTACCATAATCTATATACCATATAATCAATAATATCACATTGAAGAAACAGAATCTCCACACACACACCTCTCAATTTCAGCAATTCATAATAATTATCACATGAAATCAGTTCTTAGATATGTGTCTGACCCTTCAAAGAGGGAAAAATCGCTGCTTTGGAGCCCTGAGTGCTTGCTTAGTGTGCTTGATAAGGATCTCAAGTCACATTCTTTTAATTTTAGTCAATATTGATTCCTTCATTCACTGGTGCTTATATTGTTATAATAAAGTTACAACGTAAAACAACTTCTATGCAATCTCATTAAATTAAATTATATTTTTAATTAATTAACATTTGTCACGAATTAATTAAAAACCGTAAACTGAAAAAGCTAAATAAGTAGTTATTTTCATCAGGCAGGCTTATAGTAAATAGATATCAATTTCACTATTTCTAGATTGATATAGTCCCTCAAGTGTCCATACTATAAACCTTTTATGCGCTGTTTTAGGATGAGCAAACTTTCAGATCACATGCCCATTTTTTTTAGCAAAAAAAACTCTTAAAGATTAAGTTTCATAAACATCAGTAATTACATCAATTGTATATATATTACAAGAATTACAGCAAGTTTGCAAAAAATACAAGATAAATAAACAAAAACTAAGAGATATAAAGAACTTTGATGTGATATTATTAAACTTTAAGATTCATAACAAACTATTTAAGTAATTGCATAATTGCAGCAACTGACTTTGGTAGCTATAAAATAAGTTTATTATGTAGATTCAAATGTTAAATAATAGTATTAGATGTATCAATAAGCACTGCAATAAAGAGACTTCATTTAAATTTATATTTTTCATATATAAATACATTCTGGCAAACAGTTCTGAATTTGAAAATTTTAAATTCAAATAATATATAAGCATCACAGACGTAAATTTTGTAAATACTTGGTTTGGAGTTTTGACAGGATTTGCATCCTCTAGATGGAGTATGCTCTCCAGAGAACAAGAGGATTTACTTTTCAGAATGGGTCATTCCAAGATCAAAATGATGATAAATATCAAAATGATGATAATATATATTCAGTATTCTAGTTTAGATGTCCTTAATAGTAGTCAGACTAAAATAATTCAACAAGCTTATTAAAAAAAAAATGCCTGATAGTGTTTTATTCTATTTTTAACACCAGTAAATATAATGTCAATTTTGTATTTATTCTGGACCATAAACACAATGCAATGCATTTGTATTGCATAAAAAATACTTACTGGTTGGTTTCCACCATTATAGGGTATTACATTTTGTGGATACCATTGATTTTTCCTTTAGTAATAAACTAAATTTATATTATTTTTTCTCTCCCCCTCCCCCTCCCCAGAGGTAAAATAGCTTTAGTATTTTCCAAGTATATTAGTTACTGCAATACAAGACACATATTTCTGATTTTTAGATAAAAATATACACATACAAGTGAAATAAATTTTGTATTAAATGTTCATGATGGTAAAATATGAGAAAAGAAAAATAAAATAAAAAAGTGAGAAAATGTTGTGAATTAATACATAGTGCTTTATCAAATATTACTTGTATTTTTAGGTACTTAAATATGAGCAACCATTGCAAAAGTTCACAAATCTTTACTCCATTAACGTTCCTGTAAAAGGCTGAAGGTACTCATAATAATTACCAATTGATTTCAAGAACAAACACAAAATACATTCCAGTTTAGTTTAGTTATATTAATGTCCCGTTTAAAGCAGCACGAGGACTATTTTGGGACGGACCTCGTAATTTTGAATCAAGATCGGATGACGAGGACGACACCTGAACTGGCACCCCCCTCTCCATGCCACACCAGCGGGAGGGCGTTTGGCCTCACAGATTTAACGTGCAAGAGACCCCCTCACACGACGGCTCTTCGGTGGAATCGAGTCTCAAACCTGAAACCCTCCGGTTCCAAAGCCGAAACCTCACCACCAGGCCACAGCGGCCCAAAATACATTCCAGAGATTTGAGAAATAACTTTTGGTGAACAGAGGAATAGTGGAGGCCAAGTAAAAATATCCAACTATGGCAGTAAATATAACTTTAAATCAATCAATTTTATTTATGTTTGCTTTTCTAAACAACTATGATATAAATATAAAAATGTGGAACCTGAGGTATTATGATATAAAAATGAAGAACAACAAACAAAGGGCAGAGATATCAAGATAATTTACAAACTAAAGCTAATAAAAAAGTGTTCTATTTATATTTTTTTAATCCCCCACTTTCCTTACCTGCCCTTTTCACTAATTCAAAATTAGTAAATTCAATTTACATAAGTTTAGTGAGATTCTAGGGAATTACTAAAATTAAGTAAATTAAAATAAAAGTGAAATATGATTCTAGCTCAGAAATTTTATACCAAACTCCATGAATTTAACATTAAAAAAATACCTCGGGTGAAGTCATCCCATTTGAGCAAGGAGAAAGTGGCTCTGTTTTTATGTCAGCATCTTTGAAACAGTCTTTTAGAATATCATCTATAGTTGAATTACAAAAATCCAAATTATCAACAAAATCAAGTCCTTGAGTATTGCCACCATTTAGTTGTCTTGATTGATTTTCCAGCTATAAACCAGAAATTTGTAGAAAGTTAGTTTCAATATGCATTCCATTAATTAATTTTATACTACATGAAAAATATGTTTGATTAGATTTTGTCATTTTATGAAGACACTAAGATTTGAAAGAATAATTTCTATTAGCATATTTTAGAAAGTATTCATTATCTTTTAAATCTGCAAAGAAATATTTAATTATATAACACTTTATCACATTTTCAAAGTATAAGAAAATAAACTGAAAGTACTATAGAGACCTAGCTTAGCTCAGTGATTTTTTTTTTCACTTCTGTTTTTTTTTAAATATAAAATTTTGTTTTTTCCAAGAAAACTTTCAAATACTTGTCACATACTGATTATATATGAATATTTTTCAATCTTACCAACACATCAAATAGTCAAATAACAATAAAACCCAAGAAAGCCCTTAGTTTAACATGTTTTTGAAAATAATCTGTTATATTACAGAATTGAATTTTCACAGTTTATCTATCATTACTTATATTTTTAAATTTACATTCAATCTTATCAAGGTGAAATTGGGTCTGAAATGGAAATACATGAAATTGCAAGCATGAGAGCAGATAGAAAAAGGCTCTAATAGTTAGTTATTAAAAAATGTTAGAGCTGTTTCTGAAATACACAAAATAAGTAAATTTATTTATGTATACTAGAATGACTAGTTTAAGTTATTAGATTTTTACAGAAGCTCAGATGTTTACCCCAGTTTGTTTAGGCTCTGCCAATGCAAGAATCACCATCTCTTAGACTTTAATAGTTGGTTATAAAAAACGTTTTTTAGGGGTTTTTCCTAATTTTTAGATCATAATATGATCAATTGAATTGAGTATATAATGGGAAATCAGCAATGAAATTTCTTTGAAAATTAAACATTTATAAATATATATCTAGTGTAAGGTTGGTTTAAAATAGCAATATGCTGTCATAAATTCTTTTTGTTTGTTATTTATAAATTATCTTAGTTATAAATATTCATTGTTTAATTTAAGGTGATCACATATACTGAATGAGACAAGAAGCATAGTTTTGGAAACATATATGTTGTCTTGACCCTCTTTTGCCTTCAGCTGATTTGTAGAGTCTCATATTGAAATTTTTTTTAAATTGATCAAATTATAAGTATTATATAAAAAAGTAGATACAAAAGCAAATTTCAAGTACAATACCTGCAATTCTTTCCTAAAACTTTCTAAAATATTTTGATCTTCCAAAGGTACATCCAGAAAATCATCTGTTTCTAAATAATAAACAAACAGTTAATAAATAGAAAAGACACAATTAATAAGTTATATTTCATAGGATAAAAAAATCAGCACAAAGGAATTTTTATAATAAATATGTTTCACAGCAGTATAAAATCCAACATATGGCATTTTATTAGTTCTTTAATTGTCATAAGTTTAGATATATGTGTTTGTGTGCAAATATTTTTTAATTTACCTTTAACTTAAATAATATTCAAACTTTCAGCTTAATTTCACCCATATCAAAATCATTCTAAAATATTCTTTTATTTCTAATCCTATTCCCCTTTTTGATGTAATTAATTCAAGAGACGCTTTGTAAAATGGCTTTGGTCAGTGAATTTCAAGCTCCAAGTGAAAGGATAAAAATTGCTTACCTAAACAAATACTTTTTAAAAGGACCCCTGAATTTCCCTAACTTGTAATTGACCTGTGTCAAAAATCTCTGTGAAAATTTTAATAGTATATTAGCACTGTAAAAAAAAAAAATCCTATCAATATCTCAGGTTATATAGGAAAGGGATAATTTATTTCTCTTTTTTTTTTTTCACGCTGCTTGCTTAATCAGCTGCTGTGAGCAGATGCACCTTTTCTGCACTGCTTGCACATAAACATACCTGTCTTCCAGAAGACAGAGTAAAGTGAACTTAAAAATGCAAAGTGTCTTCACTGTCTTTGAAACTGCCATCTGTTTTCAAAGAAATATATGCTTACATACATGCATACATATAAAACATAAACATATAGATGAATATTAAAAACACATATATATTTTCGAAGCAGTTTCATGACTGAAGATAAAAAGACACCTCTGTAAATTTTAAACATTACTTTATTCCATCTCAGGAGGTGTAATTTATGTACAAGCAAGAAGAGATGTAATACATCAATCTATAGCATGGTACAAGAGTGAGGAAGCAAAATATTCTTTCTTCAGTGATTATATACTATAAGATTCTGATAGGAATTTCTTTACATGTGTTGATTGAGGTAAGGGAATATAGGTAACTTTAAAAAAAATTTGTTTAGCTTGACAGATTTTTATCCCGTCACTTGGAGTGAGTGACAGTGCTTAAAACAGTTTTACAGAACTCATGTATAATTTATAAAATAAAAAAAAGATGGAATTGGATCAGAAAATTAGAGAACATTTTAGAATTAATATGGGCTAAATTAAGATAAAAAATTAATAAATTAAATCCAATTTAATTTACTACTGTATGTACACACATACAATGTTCTTGAAAATGCCTTCTTTCACAAAATCTTTTGAATGAATGTTTTTAATGTAGGTTATAACTACAAAATATTCATACTTTAGAAAAGGAAAAAGAATACAAATATAAAGACAATAAAGATACTTCATATCACATCATTCACCAATGGGGAATGATTTATAAAAATATCATAAGATGTTAAAGGATAAAATAACTCTGTTTATATGCTGCCAATCTAAATTAGTTCAGTTAATATGTTATTTAAAATTAATACTTTTACATAAATGCAATACTTATCAAACTGAAATCTGTAATATTATTAAGTGCAAATGAAAATAACAGTAAATTAATAAATTATAATCAGAGAATGGTGTAAATAAAAATAACAGTAAATTAATACATTTTAATTAGAGAATAGTGTTTACAGTTCTGCTTTTAGCAGCATTTTTGTTTGTCTTAACTTTCAGATAATTCTTACTTTAAACCCAATATAACAAAAACAATTTAGACAAACCCCTGGCATCGAAATAGGAAACAAAATAAAGATAAAAGTCCAAAAATTATATTATAAGAAAAAGTATTGGCATTTTAAACAAATAAGAGTTTAAAAAAAAAGTTTTTTTATTTTCAAATGAAATGTTTTTTACTTTCATATAAGAAACATATTGCTTTCATATTCTAAAGTAAATCCCCAATGTGATTATTAGAGGTGACCTTTTGAAATATATCTTTATTTATTTTTAAAAATTAATATTTTATTAAAACTGTTGTCGAGAAAAGAAAAACGCTTAGTGTAAAAGTTTACTTTTTTAATAACAGACATCTAAAAATTGTTACAAATTAAAAAAAACACACAGATATATTAATATGTTTTTAAAAACTATTTTATCAAATCATTCTTTCAAATGAGTACATTTTTTAATTGATTTTCTTGATTTTGTTAGTACGGCAAAAGAGAACATCAAAATAAAAACCGGCAACACACCGAATTGAAAATCCTCATCTGTTAACATATTGTCCACAAAATACTGTGGATCAATTTTACTTGAGACACAATCAGAAGTCATAATTTTTATGCCATCAGATTCAGTACGAACCCGAAAAAAATTGTTTACATTTTATTAAAAATCTCCAAACAAATAAATTAAATGGTCTGCCACGATTGCCTGAAGCACAATAGTCATTGCCATCGCCCGAAGACTAAAAAAAGTCCTTTCGATTTATTGATAATCTCTACAACCATAAAATTAAATTATTACATTTTCCCACATCAGTATTGTTTTAAATTTCAGCTATATAATTCATAGTAAAACTTTTCAACATAGAATGAGATGTAAAAAAGAGGGCGAGAAATTGTGGAGAAGTTTCAATTTCATAGTGGCTAGTAAAAATTACAGAGTGCACCGTTGTCATTGCAAATATTACCAAACATGTGCCCTTTCTTCCTTTCAAAGGCGGGATTTGATAACACAATAGAGTGGAAAGAACGCATCTATTTTCAGCGAAATTTAATTCAAGTCATTAAATATAAGTTGCAATTTAGTTTAAATATGTCCCTAATTCCTGCTCTGTTTATAGAGCCGCGGTGGCATGGTGGTAAGGTCTTGGCTTCGGAACCGGAAGGTTTCAGGTTCAGGACTCGATTCCACCGATAAACCGTCGTGTAAGGGGGTCTCTTGCATGTTAAACCTGTCAAGCCAAACGTCCTCTCCGTTGTGTGGAGAGGAGAGTGGCAGTTCAGATGTCGTCCTCGTCATCTGACCACGGTTCAAAATGACGAGGTCCGTCCCCAAAAAAACCTAGTGTTGCTTTACAGAAAGACGTTAATGTAACTAAACTAATAGAAATCCCCTCTGTTTATGTAAACTGTTAAATCATAAATTGAAAGTTTGACTATAAGCGGTATGAGGTCACAGGCTGCTGTATCTTGAGATATCAGATCTATATTTATCTGCTATATCTTGAGAACCCTCCTAAAAAGATTGCATTGATGACAAGAATTTAACAGGAACTAAACTTATTTGAACTTTTGACTTTATCTTCATACTTGTCTTCTAATACCATTTAATAATCTGAAGACAATTCCTGCATGCTATTTAAAGCATTTGCAGCTTGTCCTCATCTGAAAAGATAATATGCTTATTATCGACATAGCTTATAAGTGCATGTAAAATGTGATTTTATGAACAACATTTGATTTGATGCAAGAGCGTGGAGTTCTTTAGCGACTTTTATTCTTTATAATTACAAGGAATTACCAACTACCAACTTTTATGCACTTTCAATATCTTTTATACAAGTTCTGGTGCGAACGATATAGCTTTAAAATAAGTAAGCTGAAAGTAGGGAAGAAAGGCAGGCTGTGAAAATATTTTGAACATATAGAGTTTTAGAAAAAGAATTTGTCAAAGCAGTGTCTGAAAATCAAGGCATTCAACGAGAAAAATATGATATCACACAATTTAGAGGTTAAATATACAGAAAATATTTTTAGCAAATACACAGCAACAAATTAATACACACACACACACACATAGGCGGATGAGTCGTCTTTAGATTGATCGGATTTCTGTAGGAGTACGGCTGATCCTATGCACTGGTATACACTGATGGTATGCACATGATTGAGGGGTCCCCAACTTGATCAAGAACTAAAAAGAATGCTCTAAATGCTAGTAACGGGATGGAGAGGAGAGAAAGAAATTTAAATGGAGCAATCGATGGATTTTCAAACATAGGAATTTTATCGATACATTACAGTTTAGTGTAAGTGTGCAACATATTACAAACATATAAGATTGTCATTCACAACACTACCTATTAGATTAAATTGCATGTATTACTTTGATAATTCATATTATAAAATGTTTAATATTGTTAGATCAAACCATGTCGATGCTAAAGAAGTTTCCTTTTAGGGGTCGAGATTCGGTTGCAAAAAAAGAAAACAGAAAAGAGAAAAAAAAAACTAAATTTAAAAAAGTTGGGAGTAGATCTGTTTTCTTGCCTACGAAATAATTCCTTTAATAAAATTGCTTTGACTACAGAAGCTACAATTCAAGCCTCAATTGGCGAAGAAAGATCAGCATAAACTATACAATACAACAATGAAAGTGTTGAAACTGTGAAAATTTTTGAAGAATCATATGTTTATACACATACTATTGAATCAGAAATTAACGAAGAAAATTACTACAAATGTCACCAAGTGCATATAAGTGGTACAGTTTTATAACCAAACATTATAACTGACTAGTTTAAAACATTTTGTGTTAGAAAAGAGAAAAAATATAATTCAAAAGAGTAGAAGATGAAATTAGAGATATCTCGATTTAGGAATTCAGATATTATTTTTCAACTCTGTGATTGATACTGTTATTGTACATATAAAAGATAAGTTTAAAAGTATTTCAAATAAATCACTGATATAAAAAGTTTAGAAAAAAGAATTAGAAAGCTGCTCCAAGACATTGTACTGTAACATCATATGATAAAGATGTAAATGAAAACTTAATCCAAATAATTGTTTTACGATGGGTTGTGATTTTGAATGAAAGGTATGTAAATAACGCCCAACACATAATGCAATATATATCAATTAATAATTATAATGATTTATTTCTAAATGTATTCATTGTATTAAAAGTTTTCTTTACATTATCTATACTTATAATAAAGCTCAATGTGTGTGTGTGTGTATGTGTTGGTGCTTTACAGGACAGACCATTGGACCTACAGTTACCAAATTTGGTACATGTATACCTTGGAGGTTGGGACTATGCACCTCGATGCCCTTTTTTCGAATTTTTAATTTGAATTTGAATTAATTAAAAATTAAGCGAAATTTCAACTTTTTTCGGCTATAACGTGCGAAAATATTATCGCAAAAACAGGATTTTTTCATCAATCTAAGATAAAAGAAAAATTAGCTTTCTAATGGTGTCAATATTTTAGTATACACCTTAAGCTTCTATTTTAAACGAATTTTTAAAGAAATATTTTAACTATATCTTTCAACAATATATTTCGGACAAAACAATAAAATTTAATCTGCATGAGCACGTTACGAGTAAAAGGGAAAAAATAATCTTTTATCAATATGTTGCCATCACATTGACAAAAACTCACATTAAAAAATAAATTATGATTGCAAACTAAACATATAAAAATGTAATTTTCAGAGCGTGCATGCATGAAATAAAATAAATATAAATTAAGTTTTTTCTAAAAATAAAATATAAAGAAAAAATGCTGTGACTTTTACAATATTATTAACTAGCCACCTTCGGAGACCAGCTGGTTCGCCATGAGTAATGCGTTCTAAAATTTTCAATTAAATCACATATTCATTAGCCTTGAAGTAACTCCGGGCATTTATTGGCCTGAAATTAATATTTTCTTTAAGATGATGGACTGAAAGTTCTAAAAGAACGCGTTTTCCTAATAATATTCTTTAATTTTATAAATCAGTCCTTTTAATTAAGTCCAGTTATGCTTCCAAAATATTAAAAATGTATTTTTCTGTGATGTTGCCAAAATATTAAATATGCTTTTTTAAAGAAAACGAAAAAGAATTATTGAATTAATGATATAGATATTGCAAACGATTATGGAAATATGCCATTAGGTCGGGATTTCAATGCATATCCTGTCTAAATTCAATCAGTTTTACCGTAAATAAGGAAGATTCATTGAATTAATCATTTAGATATTGCAGACGATCATAGAATCCTTTGCCTTGCATTTATTTTTTTAGAAAATATCACTTTTTATATTTATGTTATTTTATCCAGTCCCGTGCTGAAAGTTGTATTTCTTTAGATTTGATTTGAGATGATAGTTTTTTTTAAAATCTGAACTTCCGTCATTCTTTTATTTTATTTTATCCGGTCACGTGCTAAAAAAACATGGTTAAAATATTACTTTAAAAATTCGTTAAAAATAGAAGCTTACGTTATACATTAAAACACTGATACCATTAGAAAGCTAATTTCTTAATCTTTAAATTGATGTAAAAATCATGTTTGTGCGATAATATTTTCGGAACTTATAGCAGAAAAATGGCGAAATTTCGCTTAAATTTTAATTAATTCAAATTCCAATTAAAAATTCGAAAAAAGGGCTCCAAAGTGCACATTCCCGACCTCCAAGGTATACATGTACCAAATTTGGTAGCTGTAGGTCCAACGGTCTGGCCTGTAGAGCGCCAACACACACACACATTGAGCTTTATTATAAGTATAGATTAAATAAATCAGCTTTATTTTAAACAAACTTGGTTTAACATGTATATATATTCAGTTCAAGGTCCAACGGCTGATTTGTAGAACTTAAATAATTGAAATGCATCTATACCAAAGGGCCTAAATTAAGTAAATAACTACACAGTATGTAACATGAATCCACAAATGCTTTAAAAAATGAAGAACGTTTAGCTTTTAAATAAAGAGATAAAATTCAACCAACTCAATCTCTAAAATTGACTTATATATGAGTATTTGAAGATCACTATTCAATAAAAACGGCCAATTTAAAATTTTTTAATAGGGTATTAAATTGGTCTAAAATCACAATGCTAAGAATAGGACTGAATTGAGTGCATGTGCGTGAACTATGCTACAAAATCTTCGATCAAATGCAAAAATATTTTGAAATTAAATTTTTATTAATTATACTAGCCTCCTTCGGCAACCAGCTGGTTCGCCATGAGTAATGCGTTCTAAAATTTTCAATTAAATCACATGTTCATTAGTCAAAATTTAAGAAATAGTTAAAAGATTCAGTTATTAGTAGGTAAAGAGTCGGTAACTTTATTTGGAGAAACTTTTTGAGTTTAATGCTCTAACAGTTTATCGATTATGCTTCTAAAATATTAAAAATGTTTTTTTTCGGTGATATTGCCAAAATGTTAAATATGTTTTTTGAAGAAAGCGAAAAAGGGAAAAAAATATTGAATTAATAATACAAATATTGCAAACGATTATAGAAATATGCCATTAAGTCGGGATTTCAATGCATATCCTGTGTATACTCAATCAAGTTTACTGTAAATAAAGATAATTTATGGAATTAATGATATAGATATTGCAAACGATAATAGAATCCTTTGCCTTGCATTTATTTTTTTAGAAGATATCACATTTTATATTTATGTTATTTTATCCAGGCACATGCTGAAAGCTGTATTTCTTTAGATTTGATTTCCGATGATAGTTGTTGTTTTTTTATTTAAACTTCTGGCATTGTTTTATTTTATTTTATCCAGTCACGTGCTCAAAAAAAACATGGTTAAAATATTTCTTTAAAAATTCGTTAAAAATAGAGGCTTAAGCTATACATTAAAACACTGATACCATTAGAAAGCTAATTTTTTTATCTTTAAATTGATGCTAAAATCATGTTTTTCCAATAACATTTTCGGAAGTTATAGCGCAAAAACGTCAAAATTTCGCTTAAATTTTAATTAATTCAAATTCTAATTAAAAATTCGAAAAAAGGGTTCCGAGGTGCACATTCCCGACCTCCAGGGTATACATGTACCAAATTTGGTAGCTGTAGGTCCAACGGTCTGGCCTGTAAAGCGCCAACACACACACACACGCACACACACACACATTGAGCTTTATTATAAGTATAGATGATGTGGAATAATTCATAGTAACTACAGGAATATCGAAGAAAAATAGTCAAAATAAAATTTTAAGAATTACAATGTAATTACATAAAAAGTTTCTCCAGTTTCGATGCCCGAACTGAAAACCTGCAATATGCAGTGATTAACCCTTCTGATTTAGCCATCAAGCTTCGTCTCCCAACTGCGTCTGGTCTTAGATTCCCGTTACGTCAATCCCATTCAAGTTTTTAATACGGTGTCAATTTGGTTTAAATCACAAGACTAAGAATTAGACTGAGTTGTGCGCATGAGCATGATTTATAGTATAAAATATTCGATTAAATACAGAAATATTTTGAAATTAAAATTTTAATTATTTTAATTATTTGATTTGTAATAATTCATAGTAACTACAGGAATATGGAAAAAAATTATTTGAAATAAATTAAAAAAAAGATAAATAAATAAAAAACTTTGTCAGTTTTCGAGGCTCGAATCGAAGACATGTTAATTTCAGTGAGGCACCCTTCAGGCTCAACCATCAAGCTTTGCATCCAGACTGCGTCTGGAGGATCTACGATTATCGTTACGTCCATCAATTTCAAGATTCGTTGTTGTTGTTACTCATGGCACTTGCCATCGGACAAGCCTGCTGTTACGAAGACAGCGTTTTAAGAAAGTAGAGGACGCCTCTTGTTTTTAGTAGCGCCCACAAGAACCAAGAGTACGACTTTGAAACCTTCACATCACTCATTCGCTTGCACAACCCCTTTTTACAGGAGGGCACATTCACACATCCCATTGATAGAGAAGAGAAATACCATGATCGAACCGGAACTCGAACCCAGGACGTCCAGCTCACTGGAAAGATGCGCTATCCCTCGACCAGAACGCCGGTGTTTCAAGTTTTAAATATGATGCCACCTCGGTGAAAAGTCACAATGCTAAAAACCTTATCACACGGCAAAATACCGGCAGAATCAGCAAACTTCCGTTTCTACCCTCAAGAACTGGTAAAGCAAGTTTTTCGACAATCGACAACTTTTTTTACACATCTGAAAATGCTGAAGATAATGACGGAAATATTGTCTGCAAATGAAATTTAACCAATCATGTGGAGCTTCCATAGTGACTTAGAGTGCCAAGAAAGTTACGATTGACGTCAATTACTTTGTAAACAGTAATGAGCAAATTCCATCCTTAGCAATGTTTTTATCAAATGTCTCCTTCTTCGGGGTCAATAGTTTGATTACTTCTGCCACTTTTTATCTCGCTATCAAATTATTAACATCGTGTTGTGAGTGCTCTGAAAATTTAAAAATGGAGAAAAAGTTTTTTTGGTCAGCTGAGAAAGAGTCGGCTCACATTGACCTTGTTCACGAGAAGCCGGCTCTATTGGATCCACACTTTCGTCAGCAAATAACGACAAAAGTGACGAAGATATTTCACCATGTTATAAGACCTTAAGACTAAATTGTTCATATGTACTAGACTATTAAAACTTCGATTAAAGACATATATATATATATTTGAAATATCAGTTGTGAGAAATTCATACTAATTCTAGGATTAGTATTTGGAATGTTATTCAAAATAAAAAAAATATAAAAAAATCCATTTTGCGCTTTCCAGACTTGGGCTAAGGACCAGAGGAAAACTTTAAATCCCTATTTCACTCTAGCCACCAAGCCACAAATTCCTCTGTTGACTGTGAGGTCTTCCCTTCTTAATACGACAATACAAGTATCAAAGACGCCGGGAATCTCCGGAAAAAATCGTATGCTAAGAATAGGAATGAGTTCTGCGCATGTGCGTGAACTTAACTATTAAAATTTCGAACAAATCTTTAAATATATTGACCAAACAATTTACTTTGAAATATAAGGCACGGAGTAACTAAGAGTAAATCTAGGGTTAGTAGTTACAAAACTATTCAACATAAAAAATATATACGAGAAATAAAAGTAAAGCAATTTTGCGCCTTCGAGACTCGAACTGAGAACCCCAAAAATGTTTAATCCACCTATCACTCAAGCCATCAAGTCGGATATTTCTTGAGTGTCTGACGGGTCTTTAATTCAATTCTTAATATGACAATTAAAATATCAAAGACTCTAGGAACCTAATGAAAAAGCCCAATGTTAAGAATTGGAATGACAGGTGAGCATCAACGTGAACTTGACAATAGAAAATTTGGGTAAATCACTAAATGTATATACGTAATATTTTATTGTCGATGTATAAGAAAACGTATGATTCTAAATAACTATTGAATTAATATTTAAAAAATTATTCAAAATTATAATAATAAAAACAAAACAGATTTTGTACATTCAAGTCTCGAACTGAGAACCGGCAAAAATCATAGATTTTCTCCGTCGCTGTAGCCACCACGCCACGTATTCCTAAAGTAGATGTAGATAACATGTTTAACGGAGCACCGAGCCCCTGAGATTGGGGTATGATCTCCGGTAAATGCCAAAATAATTATGAACCTGACAGTCAATATTCTACGCTACCGTCTTCGATGTGATCTGAACATAGGCAGAGAAGAGCCAAGGCACAAATGTGGCAGAAACTGTAATGTCTGGAGTGGTCGGGGGAGCGGGGGAATCGTTATCCAATCAGGAGGAGTAGGATCAGGGAGTGTACCTGCGAGGGCCAATCGGAATGCCACTATTGGAAGGTGGGTAGATGGACTTGAGATAGATATTCCATCAATGCATTAAGAATAACAAGCTTCTTTTCTTCGGCGTCTTTAGTTGTCGACTAATCTTGTGGCCTTCAGAAGTCCTGGGAATTCATTAAGAATGCTTTTGATTTCCTTAAGGACTTTGAGAACATCTCTCATATTATAAATTTCAGCAGCTGTAACTTTTTCCAAGGGTGGGTTCGAGCTTATTTCTTGTGGTGGGGGTTGATGATTTTTAAACTTGAGCGTGGGCTTAGGAGGATTGATTTTAGATTCAAGAGAAGGTTTTTTGATCATTTCGGCATATGTAGGTCTTCCTGATCTGTAGATAAGTTTTGGGAATTTTCGGCAACCTTTCCATGCTGCGAGGTGTCCTCTTTCATTGCAGTTAATGCAGAGTGGGTCATATATGATTTCTTTGATTTCACATTTTGTTGGGTGGGAGCCTCCACATTTTATGCATTTAGGGATCATCCTACAGTTCCGTGCAGAGTGAAAACATCCAGAACAATTGAAACAAATAGTAGCTGTGGGCTTCTTCCTGTAAGATTCAATTTTAATTTTCAGATGCGACAGGTTCTTCTCATTGTAGATATTTTGAGCGTTTGCTGATTTCTTGATTTCAATGAGGAAAATAGGGTACAGAGATTTTTCTCTGTAATTTTTGAGCTGAGAAATTCTTAGGACTTCATATTTTTTCTCTTGAAGTGCAGACACGATTTCGTTTTTATCAGAATTACCGGGAAGTCCCTTGAGTGATCTTGCTTCGTTACTTTCAGTTAGGAAAAATTCTTCATTTAAATCTTCCAAAAATTTCATGATTTGATTTCTTTGCTCATCAGTAGCAGGTTGAATGGATATGGAGTTATTGATAAATCTATTGACTGTATCAGGAAACTCTTTATGGATTTTTTGAAGAGTTAGATTATAGTGGTCCGAGAGTTTTAAGTTGATAACGGGAGCTTTATTTCTTTCTTCTTCATCGTCCTGAGGAAGGGCATTAAACTTGTTATCAGTGGGGTGTGGAGCTTTCTCTTCATAATGCTTAGGATTTTTAGCAGCTTTTCTTGGCGAGTTGACTTTAAATCCGTCATTTGAAATCAGTCTTTTACCTTTTGAGTCGGGAGTTTCAAGTGAATATTTTCTCTTCTTTTTGGGAGTATTCTCGGGCGGATTTACAAGTTCCATCTCATTTTCAGATTGAAGATTGTGAAATAGACAGTCAGTTACTCTGCACGGACTGAGAAAGGTGATGTCATCCTGTAAGTTTTCTTTTTCAGATTGAAGTACTTTGACTTTATTGAGTTCATCAAAATAAAAGTTGGTATGGGCCTTATTATTTGCTTCCATTTGCGAAATAGAGATTTGTAAGGATTCAATTTTATCATCAATTTCTTTAATTTGGATGACTCTCTTTTGAAGATAACAGCATATGTCTTGTTCATTGTTAGGATGATATGAACAATTAGGTAGAAGACAGGGTTCAAGTAATGAAGGGTCACAACCCATTTTGGTATAAAATTCCTTTACCTTTTGAATAGATTCAGGAATGGGTGGCAAACCATCATTGCTACGGAGGTGAATTTTCTGAAGTGCTTCCTGAACACGAATCACGTCGTTGCACAATTTCCGGAATTTAGTTAAACAGGCAAAATACTTACTGCCGTGAGAAGTCTGGCTAGACAGAGGAAACGTATTCGTATAGTAACAGTCTTTCCTTCTTAATATGACAACTCAAGTATAAATACGCTGAGAATCTGTTCAAAAATCCCAATATTAAAAATAGGTATGACTTCTGCTCATGTGCGAGAACTTGACAATTAAAATTTTGAATGAATGTATAAATATATTAGCAATATATTTTATTTTTGAAGTATAAGGTGCGCAGTAAGTGAAAGTAGCATATAGAATTTGTAATCGAAATATTATTCAAAATTAACAAATAAATAAAAACAAATCTATCATGCTCTTTCGAGTCTCGAAGTGAGGACCAGCGAAAATCACAGACTTGCTCTAGCTGTCACGCAACATATTCCTACAGTACCAGAAAGGTCTTTCCTTCTTAATACGATAATTCAAGTATCAAAGACGCTGGGAACCTGGTTAAAAAGTTTCAATGCCAAAAATAGGTATGACTTCTGCGTATGTGCGTGAACATGACAATTAAAATTTGGAATAAACGTATAAATATATTACAAATAAATTTTATTTTTGAAATATAAGGTGTGAAATAAGTCGGAGTAAATTATAGAATTTTATTGAAACATTATTCAAAAATTTAAAAAAAATTACAAAAATAAAAATTAATCCATTTTCCACTCTCGAGACTGAAACTAACGACCAGCAAAAATCATAGACTCACTCAATCGCTCAGCCATCACCCAACATATTCCTAATGTAATAGAGAGTGTTTCCTTCTCAATACGACAATTCAAGCGTCCAATAAGCTGGGAATCTTGTAAAAAAGCGCAGCGGTAAGAATAGGAATGACTTCGGCGCATATGCGTGAACTTGATAATTAAAATTTGGAATGAATGTATAATACCGAAATACTTTAACCTTTATTTTTGAAATATAAGGTGCAGAATAAGTAATTAAATCATCGAATTTGTATTCAAAATATTATTCAAAATTAAAAAAAAATAAAAAATAAAAATAAATAAGTTTTTCTCTTTCGAGTCTCGAACTGAGGACCAGCAAAAATCATAGACTCAGTCTGTCGCTCTAGCCACAACGCAACAAAATCCTACACGACCCTTCAGATCTTTCCTTCGTATTTCCACAATGCAAGTATCAAAGACGCTGGGAATTTGGTCAAAGAGCCCAATTCTAAAAATAGGTATGACTTCTGCTCTTGTGGGTGAACTTGACAATTAAATTTGGAATAATTGTATAAATATATTACCGAAATATTTTATTTTCGAAATATAAGGTGTGCAATAATTCATAGTAATTTATAGAATGTGTATTGGAAATATAATTCGAAATTTAGAAAAATAAAAATAAATCCATTTTGCTCTTTCTATTCTCAAACTAAGCACCACCAAATATTATAAACTCACTCAATAACTCCAGCCATCACGCCACATATTACTTTAGTAAAAGATTGGTCTTTCCTTCTTAATTCGACAGCTGAACTATCATAGACATGGGAAGCTGGTCAAAATGCCGAATGCTAAAAATACTTATGACATCTGCGCATGTGCCTTGAACTTGATAATTAAATTTCGAAAAAATCTTTAGAACTGTCCCATAAGCGGCATTTTCTGTCAATTGTTCAACACCTGTTAAAACTCTCAATGAGGTAAATTCATAGTAACGTATCATGTACCAAACTAATCGTTTCTATTCAATTTTCAAACGTTCTGAGCATGTCAGGAAGTCTGCCGATAACGTTGATCCGATACATTAACACTGAAGTTAATTAACATTAAGCTAGCCGAATAATTATATAAATCTTTTGATTTTTTTGCAAAAGAAATTAATATTTTGGATTTTTTTCTCCAAATTTTCGTAGTAATGTAATTCTATTTTTTATAGTAGAATAACTGAGGCTCACAATGATATAACAATAATTTTCGGATTAAATACAAGAAACAAAAATGATATCAGGAAAAAAAAACACTAATGAGAATAAACAGATTACTCTCTGGTTATTAAACATGATTACACTGCAATAAATAAATAATATGAATTACTAAAAAATTTAAAAAACTTTAAGTTTCATAATAAAAAATTAAATCAACGTGATGCATTTCATTTTAATACCATCAACTAAAAATCATATACATCATATTTTGTGCATTTGTTCAATTTGGCAACCTTTATCTCATCACAACATCATTCGGTTCTAATACATTCATTGGAGAACTTTTGATAAAAAGTTGCTAGCCAGATATGCTGTCGCAGTATAAAAATTACTGGAATAGGTTTTTTTTGTTTGTTTCCTATAGTTAGAAAATCGGCGCACATGAAATGAATTCTTCAAAATGATCGTAGCATATCCCCGACTTCGAAACAGGCGAACAACCTTCTATTCCAATGATAACAATGCAACACAGGATTGCTGAAAAGAAACTAAAAAACAATTTAAGCGGCAATCATTCTTCAATTTCCCGTTAAAGTATCCAGTATCACACCAGTATTTTATCTTTTAACATACAATAAGGGGAAAGAAAATTATTTGAATTTATAACTTCAAATGTAAACAAAAAATCCTCTTCATACGTGGCGGATAACGTTACTGACAGACTCGTATACTAAAACTTTGCTGATGAAGGTTTAAATGCCATGCGCATTGGTACATGACACGTGACTTTTATGTCACATGAGTTGACCCCATTATTAAATGCGTTCAAATTGCTAGATGGGGGATCTCCTTATCGCCAACTGGTCGTCGCATACGGTCATTAGTCCTCAGCTGAGATGCTACATGTAAGGTATATTGTTTGGAAGGATTTTCTCGCACCTTCAATTGAAAGGAGTGACCACCCATTTGAATGCCAAATGGTAGATTGCAAAGGAACTATCATTAACACGTGTTCTAGAACGGTCAGTTACTAGGGCGCATCATTGATGGACACTCCCACTCCGACTGGAATCACAAATGTTTGAATTCTGCTGAACGCCTATTGGGCGATAGAGAACTGAAATGAACCAGTGTAAAGTAGGAAGCGGAGATTGAATAGAGATAAAGTGCGGGGTTTTCTTTGAAGAAGAAAGTGATAATTTTTTGTGGATTGCAGACTGCTACATTTTAAGCCCCACCCTGGAGTAGCCGTCTAACTAAAACTCTGTTAATGTCTTGTGGTGCTCTTTCTCGAATTGATAGAGAACTCTTTTCACGATAAACCTTAAAACTTCGACTGTTGTGTAGATCGCATCAACTTCCAAATGTTGTAAATATCAAATATTTTAACTTAGATTAGAACAAAATGTTTTTATGTATGCATATGGCTGAAAATAAAAGAATTTTGGAAATCTACTGTTTTATTTGATCGGCCAGAATTAAGTCATTACACCACACCAAACTTTTAATAATAAGATCAATTATCAGATTCAATTTTTCTAAGAGGCTTTACCAGTTTAGATGTTTGTGAACGTGTATACCAACAGACGACCAATCTTTTAACTATTTGGCTTCAAATTTGAAGCATATTTATATCTTTTATGTAAAATTTGAGCATCAAATATTACTCATTTAGCATTCTTCGTTTTGTTGTAATAGTGTTAAATTATATTCAAACTACTGGATTGATAGATTTCCTCTGAATGCATTTCGTTCAAAATTTGATAGAAAGTCATAAATCTGAAATAGGAACCTTATATAAAATTTCAGGAATCAAACTGAAAACGTTTTTGGATAATTATGTTCATGTATAAGCTTAATTTTTTAGAAAAATATGTTTCTAGAATTTTTCGGAGATTTAAGACGCAGTAATATATGGAGTTCGATTTAAAAAGAAAGCTTTTACAAGTGCGAACTGTAAAATTATATTTAAAATGTTATGTATGTGGGTGTGATAGGTTTTAATGCATCAGTCCACTGGTTTAGAGTATTGGTTTATTGAATGGTTAAATAAAGGATGATTTTTACAATGAAGTTTCACTGATGAAGAATTAATTTCAATGACATGGAGATGAACAGTAGATAACAGCAGTTGCTCTTTCCACCTACGCGTGGCACCTTGAGCATTTGCAGATGAATTCTT
>JAPMOQ010050137.1:0-10931 GCA_026543055.1 Argiope trifasciata
GTAAAGTGTAATCGTCAAAAAATTCGATACTCGAGATTTTGAAAAACCTTTTTGGAAAATGCACGTCTATTTGCCTATAAAATTATAACTCCAAATTGTGCTTAGCAAAGAGGGTGAAATGTTTCATATTGTCTTTACGCTAAATTTGTATATTTCTGTCAAATTTTGAGTAAAATCCCTTCCTAGGAAGTCTGGCTGTTCAAATATAAGTTATCGCGATAATTACAAAACAAAAATATTCAAATAAATGAACTTGGTACTCAGACTTAACATATATATTACAGACGTCTGAAAATTTTGAGCTAAATTTCATGCTGATCTTTACTTTCAAAAAACATGTAACAATGGGATCATTTAAAAATGCATTGATTTAGATATATCAAATTTTGTAAGGGATTTTGTAACTAAAAGTCAAATTTTTGTTTCAGTCGGTTGAGAAAAATATGTCCAAAGCACAATTCAATTTTTGGATACTATTCACCGTATACAAGAGATTAGTCGTCAAATAATTCTCTGGATAATACGATAGCTCTAACACAAATGCTAAATTCAGGCCAAAAGTTAATATTTTGTACCCAATACCATGTGAATTTTTCTCTGGCCTGGTAAGTTTATTAGAGAGTATGCGAAAAAGTTTTGTGAAGGTCAGTCCCGTTGGTTATTATTTACAACGATTATTTTCATTGTATATGTGGAAATATATACTAACTGTAAAGTGTTTCTGCTTCATGCTCCTAGAAAAAATATCAATATTATGGAATAGCATAATATTGACACTACCTACAAAACATGAATAAGTTATAATGCAGTAAGAAAACTTTTCTAGGGCACATTATTCGTTTTATCTTTAAATTAATGATTGATTCCCTTACAGTATTAAAGTACTTCGCTTATTAAAAATATCGTCAGAAAAAAAAGGTGAAATTAGCCGAAATTTTATAAAATTTAAATGATAAAAATTTCTAATTTAGAATATCCTAAATATCTTAAAATTTAAATGATAAAGATTTCTGTATTAGAATATCTTACAGGGTTTCTTAGATTGCCTATTTGCAGCAATGCTTTGTTTTGAAAGTTCACCAAGTAAAATTTTTAGAACAACCTAATTTTCAGCCATATTCAGATGATCAGAATGTCATTTGTGACTTCGCACTTATCCGCAATTTTAACTTATGTCCAAGGTCAAGGGATTGAAGGATATTGAACAGAAATGGAGTTTGAACTCGTTACCCTCAAAAACCGAAAGTTTAGCTATGTAGTAAAGTTTGAAAGTCTAGAAAATATATTCTACGAATATTTTTAAATTTATTTCTGCAGTTATCCGAGTATATATCGTATTGTTCCTTTATTAATTGTGAAAAAAAGTCGTGTAGATTGAGTTTTTTTTCTTACTCAAATAACTCATCTGCACAGAGAAATTTTTAACATCAATTCTTTTTAAATGATGAGAAAATTTTGTAAAATGTCTTTGTATCAAAATTGCTGATCGATGCTTTAATATGGTGCGACAATGTTTGGAAACTGAAGGGATTAGAGTACTTGATGGAAACGTGAACAATATTTCAATTAAAAAAAATGCTTGGTGAAATGTTTACACATTTTAAAATTCATTACCCCCCTTATTCCTTTGTATAAAGTACCGGGTGATTATAAAAAAAACACTGTATCGATGTATGAGATCATAACTATCATACAGTTCAAAGGAAGGTATTAAAATTTTGGTCCAAGGTATTTTGAGATATGCGAGCTAGAATCATACTAAAAACGGCTCTTGCATTCTAACAATTACTTCAAATGAAAAAAAAATCAAAATTTTCAAATGGCAATTTCAGCTTTTTATGTTTTTGTTGGAATATATTCAATACAAAAAAAGCAATAAATAACGTTGGAACTGTACCTGTAGCATGAACAATAACAGCACTAGGCAGACTAAGGAAAAAAAAAGAGAAAATAACTCAATTCTAAAGATGTTAAGGTAACCGACTACGTTCGAAGGAAAAATTTGAAAAATTTTATTTTTTAAAAACTATTTTTGGTTTTTAGATGTGTTATCAATTATAAACACCATGAATACAAAAACATTATTTGAGAATCTAATATATTTTGAGAAATAGGAAAATTTGTAGTAAATTTTAGTGAAATTTAACTAAAACGGTTAACATTCTACACAAAATTATAATGCAACAATCCTTCTTTTTCTTTGTACACAAGCTACAGAATATAATGATGAATGAAATGAACCAAAATCTAAGAAACATTTTGAGATGCAAAGAAGTTACAGGTAAAAATATACGTAAATATGAGTTTTTTCCATAAATTCTCAACTTAATTTTTCGAAAAACACCTATAAATGAAAAAGTATTTCACCCACAATAAAACTTTTGGTTCATTTCATTGCCTACATTATTTAAAACATACTCTGAAATTTTTATGTAAATACTTCTATTAATTTCTGGAATATCATGTTAATGGTGGATAATTTTTATGAAAATTAAAATTGAAGTTAAAGACATATTTTAGCTGAAAAATAAATTTTGCTTAAAATGCCTTTGGATAATAAGATAGACCTTCCTTTTCTAAGAAAAAACAAACTGTTTTGGGAAGAAAATGTCTGAATTACAAGAAATAACACTTTTTTAAAAAATCACCAATGTGGTCGAAAACCAGCGTTTTCAACGTAGTCGGATACTTTAAGATCATTATATTTGTTTCGGCATGGTAGGCTGCTTTGGTTCTAGTCACATGCAAAGTACAATAGTGATTAAAGTAAGTCAAGCAAGAAATTTGTGAAACATAATAAAATGTTTTTCTTTCTGTTGCTTCTCAGCTGTTATTGGGGTATTTTTCTTTGTCTATCTGTAGCAGATGATTTTCGTGCTACAAATACCATTCCTAAGTTGTTTATTGTTTTTGGCTACTAAAGAATCCATTTCAATTTTAAAAAAAATTGTTGTTTCATTTGAAATTTTGTCACTGCAACCATACATGTTAAGAGCTTACTAGTGTTTTTCATATGATTCTAAAGCACATACCTAAAAATACCTTGAACCAAACTTTAAATCTCTTCCTGAGTCTGATATATGAGTACAAATAATAATTATTTTAGGATAGCTTTTTATCTCGATATAGTAATTGAATTTAAACAGTTATTTTGTTCTCATCTTTAGAGAAAGTAGAAAAAATACTCATTGAAATTAAACATTTTGGGATTTACATTCTTTATTACTTTTTTTCAGGAATTGTTCTTCTATGACTCAGGTTACAATAAGATAAGAGAATCAATCTTCAACTATCCTCTGGATTTCCTGAAATACGACACTGCCAAAGAAACATATGATGCAATATTGCAAGCTTGCTCTGATTTTGATGGGGTAAGAAATATATTTTATGCTCTAACGAATGTAAATTTTGTTCGAAATATATAAAATACAATCGATGAATTTAATTCAAGATATCACATATTGTTAAAAAATTTATGTAGAAAAATTTATTTTGTTTGTTTCTAAAACACTGCATATGTTTTAAATATCAGAATGAAATCTTTTTTCCTTAAGAAATTCTTATGGAAGTTAATTAAGAATTCTTGGAGGATCAAAACTCATATTATCCTACATAACACATTTCATATTTTATCTTTACTTCTATTTCAACTAAAAAAATATGAGTATACATGTGTCTGTGTTTTTGTGAGTATATGTGATGGCGCTCTACAAACCAAACCAGACTTACATCTATCAAGTACATATAAACGTTGGAAGGAGAGAATGTACGTCTTGGAGGGTTTTTTAACATTATAATTTGAATTTTTATTAATTAATTCTAAAATTTAAAAAAACGTTGGTGCTTTTATTTTTATTGAATAAACTTCTAAAATATTGCTTAAATCATGAAATAAATTCTGTAATACACTCAAACATAAAATAAATCATAAATAATTATTATTTATAATCATAATCATAAAATATTTTTGTAACACACAAAACTTCAAAATTGAATGAATTTACTATTTTCAATGAGCTTAAAAAACTAATTATATTTCATTTTCTTTTAAATATATGCTTTTAGTTTAATCAACAAAGAGATATTTGAAAGAATATATTTTAAGATAAGAAACTGGAATCAAAAAATAAATAAATAACAAAAAACTATAAAATAATATCAATTATAATAAAAATTACATTAAAGTTGTAAATTTATTATATCACTAAAATAGTTAGATCTATTGCCATTTAAGTAAAGATAAAACAAATTCACCTTTTTGAAAAATTAGGATAGTTTATTAAACAACCAGAGCGGATAATTTATTAAACAATTTAAACAATGTCTGAAAAGTAGTAAAAAACATCAGATTTCGAAAATCTATCTCATTTTCAGGCAGCTGAAATGCACATGGAAAGTTCAGAAGCTTCTTCTAACTGGAATATAATAATGTTTTCTATTCTCTGTGGAGCAAAAGGAAGTAAGTTGTATAGATTTATTATTATATATTTATGAAATTAAATTAAGAAATACTTTTATTATTTCAACAATTCCGTATTTACTTAATTTTACTATTTTTCACGTTACAATTTCATACGTAATGTATTCTATAAAACTTAAATTAGTCCCTTTATACTTCAACTTATCTTGTTTTAATTATTTTTACAGTATAAGTATAAATAGTTAATTGAAGTGCAATCTTGTTGATTATCAAAAGAATTTTTTAAATATTATCTTAATAACATACTTCCAAATTTTTATCCAAAATTTTACGACAGTAAATTTTTCTATTTTTGTCGAATACATTGATAAACTTTCAAATAAATACGACTTATTACTATAAATTTTTATAAATATTTAAATTACTAACGCTTATTGCGTTTCATTATAAATACGACTTATTCCGCATATTTAATTAACAAATAAAATTCACTCTATCAGAAAAAATTAAGATGAAAACACAGTTGATCGAATAACGTTAACAGATTTTTGGAATAACTTATTACATTTGAATTAAACATTACTTACAGAGTATAGTTACATAAGTTTGTTTTTTGTTGTTAATAAATCAAACAAAATTTCATTGAAATTTTTTTAAAGCTTCTAGGTATATTTATAGTAAAAAAACGGACGTCCTTTCATTTTCATTTAGACATTGACACAGATGTTTATAGCGATTTCGCTACCCTCCTAGCCAGTGCTTCCAATGTAGAGAGTGCAAACGTCCCCCAGGCAATGCAGGTAAGCATGATTATTCTATGATGGAAATTTCGATGGATAAATAAGTATTTAAACGAATCTTTGATGATGTAATTTTTTCCCCTTGATCTAGGAAGTGGCTCTACAAATAGTCAAAGATATTGGTTGTGAAAAATTCAGTTCGATGACCCTTGAAGTAAGTTTACCCACATCATGCTAAGTTTTCTTTTCATTAATAACCTATTTACAGAGAATTCAAGAAATACACTACACTTTTTACATATTAAACACCTCAAGTACCTAATTTTTATAATTCATTTTTTTTTTACTCATACTATACATTATCACAGTGTTTCTCAACCTTTTAGTATTCAGGACCCAATTTTCAATCGTAATTTTCATCTCGCACCCCCCCCCTCCCCACCGCATACAATAAAATGTATACAATAATAATGTATTTTGAGTATTTTGGAGCTAAATCTACACTACAACCTTACTTTTAAACTTTACAAATTACCAAGAATACGGAAATTTATTGACATTTTGCAACACCGTTCCTCAGCATTGAAAAAACAAGAATCCTATTCCTTTTTATTGCTCTTGCGTCCGGCCATGTCGGGCATTCTCACGGTCTTGCGAGAAGTTTCGATTTGTCTGGTCAGCTTAAAAGTTAAATTAGGAGCGTACGCAGATGTGAACAAACGTTTTCTTAAAACGAGAAGGAGAAAGTTCTATGACGCCAATTTCAATTCCAGACAATCTCATTCCAGTCGATCCTTCTATTGCTATTGAGTCTATTGTGAATGTGTATGTGTATGTTATATATATTTTCGTGTAATTGCAATTCACCGTATTAAATATTCAAGGCAACAGACTTATGCAGAATCATGGATAAATTTTTAAGGTTCGAACCATAGTAAATTATATAAAAATGAGACCCCTGAAATCAAGAATCATTTCCGCACTTGTAAAGACATGGGTGAAGTGCATTCAGCGTTACTATTTTATTGCGAGGCAAGATGGTTATTACGAGGGAAATTTTTGTAACGTGTTTATAAATTAAGAGAAGAAATCGCAGTTTTCCTAGAAGAGGAAAACAGACCGGAAGCTGAGAATTTTCGCGATAGTTTATTTGTGATGAAATTGAGCTACATAGTCGACATATTCGAGAAATTAAATAGCTTGAATCTTCAACTACAAGGAGCAAATACACATATATTGGATACCAGTGACAAAGTTAATGCTTTTTGTAGGAAATTGGAATTGTGAAGCAGAAATTTAAAGCAAGAAAACTTAACAATGTTTGCAAATTTGAATGATTGTATTAAAACTTACAAGGCTGAAGAACAACATGCAAAAGTTGTTTTTGCGACCATTGAAAATCATTTAGCAATGCTAGCAAAGAATTTTAAAAAGTACTTTCTTGCTGACGACAAACTGATATCAAGTTGAAGACCTGAATCAAGTATATCAAGTATAAACTGATATCAAACTGAATACAAGTGAGTGGGGGATCCATTTTAAAATACTCCCGACGGACTCTCAATTGAAGAGGAAGAAGCCTTCATAGACTTCACGGCAAGCGGCGACACCAAAAGATAATTTAGTAATAAATCACTCTTTGAATTTTGGGCAGGAGTGGATGATGAGTTTTCTGCACTAAAAACAAGGGCATTTCTCATTCTACTACCATTTTCAACATATTACCTTTGTGAGACTGGATTTTCTGCGGTGGAATCTTTGAAGACAAAATATAGATCTCAGCTAAACATAGATAAAGAACTGAGAGTGTCTATTTCTAATATTAAACCCTCCTTCGAAAAAATTTGCTATGCAAGACAGGCCCTAGGAAGTGACTAATAATTATTAAATTTGTTTTTAATTTAGTAAGTTGTTTTAATTTAATAAGTTAATTGTTAAATATGTCGAAATGTATTTTGTTTCGTATGTGTGTGTTCTTTCCTTTCAGTCATTTAATCAATTTTTTTAATAAGATTTTTCTTGGATATGCTCGCCCCCCCCATTAGTGTGCTCGCGCCCCCCTGGGTGGGCGAGCCCCACAGGTTGAGAATCACTGCATTATCACGTTTATTCATCCAATTTTATGATGCTCCAGATACTTTTAATTTTAGTTTTTATCATTTCTTATTGCGCTATATGTGTATTTTGTCATTTGTTTGCTTCTTTGAAACTGATTGTTGTGTAATTTCTTAAATAAAATTCATCTTAATCTATACCAAACCTGAAAGGAGGTACATGAACTCTAGAAACGAAAGTCCGATGTGGTGTTAAATGAAAAATAAAAATTTCCTCGTTCATATTATTTCTATTTAAATGAAATCAAATCATCTGAGTTAAGAGCAGGAGCTCTGGATGCTCCGGTATCCGAAAACGGAAAATACTGTAAAACTAATTAATAATTTAATGAAAATTTAATTACAAGACGCATTGGCTTGGTGATTTTTGCATTTTAATCATATTTGAAAGAGGATTGGATTGGAAATTTAATTAATTGTTGGAGAAAGAGGACATTTGGATTTGATAAAAATAAAAACATTTTATTAATTATTAGGAGGCCGAGGAATGGTTAACCACATCACCATCAGCCGCTGGACGTCAATTTAGGCAATTTCTTCAAAGACATGGACACCGGTGTCTTAAAGAGGTACATTTTGATGAAATATTTTATTTTTCTGGTCCGAATTTTATTTTATCTCATTGCAATAACTTTATCCTCTTTCGATTTTAGTTTGACGTCCGGTCAATCACATGGGGATCGGATCCAAAAATACTGATAAAACTATTACAGGTATATTTCTTTGACATTTGGTTATTGAAATATAAAGTATCACATCATAACAGTAAATTTGCATTGCATATTTAATTAATCTAAAAAAATAATAAAAAGTAAATAAACCTTAAAAAATTATCTTTTATATCATTTCTGAAAATTCAAAAAAATCTGTGATCGAATTAATCAAAGTTGAAACAAAAGTTTTAAAAGCCAAAAAAGCTAGTAAAAATCATCGCTAAATTTAAATTTTAGTCTTTTCCAATATCAATTTTCCAATACAAATGACAGTTTAAATTTTAATGAAAATTTGACATTTTTTTCCTCATTATTTTCATTGCAATTTTGATTTGACATTTTCCCACTTTTAATTTTGGAGTTAGGATCATTATTTCAAATGCATCTTTACCTTTTATCAAGTACCACTTAAAAGTATAAGAATAAGTTTTTAATATTTAGTTTAATCCCTTTTATCATTCATTGATGGGATTATTATGGAATCATTCAATCAATTTTCTTCGCAGATCCGTTTTCAAATGGCTCGTCTCATGTTGAGTCAAACTTTAAAAAAATGTTTTTAATAAATTGATAGCTAAGTTTGAAAGTATATTGCTTAAAAAAATTGCAGTACTTAATTCAAATTTCAAAGTTCTAATGCCTTAGAAAGCGAGAGTAAAAATAAGATAAAAATGTTATAATATAAAAAATAATTTAAAAAAAGAAAGTAAAATTAATACATTTTTTTGAATTTTTTTGTTATCTTTTTGAATTATTTGCACAGTTCATAAGATTTCATATAAATTTATAATTAATAACAAATTTTATATAAAACTCATAAAAATATAACTAAAAGAAAATTATGTATTAGTAATAATAAACATATATTACTAATAAAATTATATAAAACTTATAAACGCATAACTAAATTTCCTATAAAATTATAAAAGATTCAAAGCTTTTAATTAATTTAAAAATATACTAGTTTATTGAAGTTTCACAAATGAAGTATGTTTTAAGAAATTGAAGTAAAATTAAAAATATGCTACTTACCCTTTAAACCTATATATTAATTATTTTTTAAAGAATTTAGCTCCAGCTTGTAAAGAACAACCAAAGGATAATGATAACAGCATGGGAAAAATATTTTCTCAACTTCACATACCACTGAATTTTCTGAACAAGTAAGTCTAATTCTTGTTCCTTCCCTGTTAAAGCTATTTCAATATATTTCATTATCGAAAATAATATTATTAATGATAAGAAAGGAAGCTATGTAGAAAATTAATGAACAAAAAATATTTTTTAGATGTCTTTTAAGGTTAATTTTGCCTTACTGCCGAAGAGCTATAAGAGCAAGAGAGGCTGGTAAAGTAAGTTCCTATTTATTTAAATTTGTTTATTTAATATTTATATTTCAGAAATTACCATTATAATATATAACTCGAAACATTTTCACTAGATACACCTGCGTCAGGGCGATGATGGAACGTCATCATCGCGATATATTATCCAACATATATCAATATTTTTCGATATATCGTGATATCATTATTTATATATAGTTATTATAAGTTATAAATAGTATCTCTTAGTATATTGATTGTTCAGAACGACTCCACAGAATAGAAAGTTTCAATTTATATTATAAAAATTATTGTTTCCTTTTGAATAGGAATATTTAGAAAGGAATTTTGTTAAAACTTCTTTCATAAATTGTGTCTCTGGCAAAGCAATATCTGCATGCTACAGTTATATAAAATTGCATTTAAAACAGGTATTTTTAAATATTAAAATATGACAGTATTTACAGAAATATTAACAAAAATTCTGTAGGAAATTCAATTAAGAATGAAGTGAAGCAAAAATAAAAACAAATTGTTAACCGAAACGAAATTGAAGACGTAAATTAAAAGTGAAGATTTATCGTTTCCAATTTGTCGTGAACTATTATTCCTGGTTATGATTTCGATAGATGGATAGATAAAACGTACAATTTTACTTTCTTATGAAATAATCTCCTTTTAAGACATCAAAGGAAGTCACATAGGGAGAACAGTATCACATCCTTTTGTCTCTTTCTAACTTATGTGCGACAATATGCTTCAAATTTATCTGAAGCGTTCTGTATGCATCGCTTTCGGTCACTACTTCAAAAACAGGGTAATTAAGACTGACATTACAGTATATCCCTATGGATTGAAAGCAAAAGAAAAAATTTGAATTAATTTACATGCATATATATATGACTAACGAATGCGAAATCATTAACATGCTTCAATATGTTTGCCATGAAATGAAATTCTATTGTGGCACCATCAGAAGGCATACGTTCTTCTATTGAGAGCAAGGTGGAGAGATGTAACGAAATCTACGGTATGCGCCCTTGGAATTTCTTCATTCTTTAATGACATGCCAATAAGCAATTTTGTATATAGACAAAACTACCGTTCAAGCATTGGAGTAACATTTTTCTTTAATAAAAATGCTCGAAACAATATTTAAAACACATTTAAAAATATCTATAAAGATAAATGCTAGCTTATATTTAAGACTGAATATTCCTATTGAAATTATGAAATGTATTAAGAAACTAAGTATTCGAAAAGAAAAGCAAAACTGACATTATCTCCAGTAAAATTATTATAAACTTCCCTTACATCGCCGTTACAAAAATTACACCAAATTATCCCCAACGCTTTCGAACCGAGTCATTTTTCCGCGCCATGAAAAATTGCAGCTTTCCATTCTTATTCTCAAACTCAATAAGATTCAACTATTCTTTCATTGTAGGAATTTTTCTTTCCGACTTTAAATATAGTGCTGGAACAATGTTTCATTAATTCTCCCTTATATTGAATGTTAGTGCATCAATGGAATACTACCCATTTCTCTGTTGGAACTGTAACTCAAATGATATATTGTTGCATATACTTAAATTCCACTGATTTCGTAAATTCACCGA
>JAPMOQ010050152.1:0-16227 GCA_026543055.1 Argiope trifasciata
TATGATTATTCAAATAACTCTGCTTTGTTATAGACTTGCGAAATCTGGATAATGCACTTACGAAAGAAAATGTTAAAAAAAAAGCACCCACGTCTCTAAAAAGTGCGCTACAGTTAAAGTGCTAAAGAGAAAAACTGAATTAGGTATTGAAGAAGTGGAAGATGCCACGTCAGGGAAAAAGCCCTGCCAAAAAAACAAAAAAGTGGACTAGAATCACAAGGCTCAGTTGTGAGATTTGGCAGAAATTTATATGTTTGGAATTCACTAAACACATCGGCTCAAATTGCAACGCTGTAATGAAATAACAATGAAATTATTTTCTTCCTTTTCATACATAAATGACAATTACTTTTCCTTTTTAAACATAAATTCTGTATTATTTTTTGCACTTCTATATTTCATATGCAAACTGTTCTATCAAAATATCGGCAATTTCTTTTATATTATTTACAAATCAATTCAGTTAACCAGTGGTCATTTTATATTGTTGTTGCAATTTATGTTTATACTGTTTCTGCTTCTTTTTAAGTACAAAATGTTTAAAGTAATTGTAATTATTAATCCTAAGCTATTTACAATAGAATTTTAGTAGTTACGATGTTGAAAATTTACATTTTACTATAGCGTATGTGGGAAATACACGCGCCCTTTCATGTTGGTATGATGGCCGCGCCCGCTGGAAGGTTATTATAGGTAAATTGTCAGATGTTGCGTAAAAAAGAAAGAAAGAAATACAGATAACAATTTGACACATTTATTTCGAAAAAAAAATGTATGCAGACATTTGGCAATACACAGAATTTCCTAAAAATTTAGTTTGTGTCTAATATAATTTTCAAATACAATGTCAAACATTGATGGCTTACCCGACAACAGATAAGAAGTAATTTTTTAACAATTTAATGAGATAAATTCTCCTTCATAGGGAGCCCGAAAATAGAAGCTATTTCTTTAGGTAACAAACTGCAACATTCTCCTTTAATGATAAAATATTTCTACCAACTGTGATGCCTTTGTGTTTGCTAGACACCTTGAGATAACCAGATGTTGCTGATGTTCTCCTTTCGGGACCTGAGGCATCTATAGCTGAAAGAACACACGAGGAAATTCCTCGCCCAGAAGACAGTGAAAGCGCTTTCAGAGACAATGGATCATCCAAACAACGGGATGCCTAATTTCAATATTGTAAGCGGACCCCATGTTCCAGACTTTTCTGCGCACCTTAATTACCTTCCGACGGTAGACTGACGCTCTTAGAAATGGCCCTTTATAATATATATATATATATATATATATATATATATATATATATATAGGGATTTTATTAGCGGCCATTACTGTTAAATATTTAGTTCCAACTTGTTGTAATAGATGTCACTACGGATACTGCAAAATACCTCTGAACCAAAAACCAAGACGCGTGACGTAAAAATTTGAGAGAAAGCGAACTAAACATTCGCTCGCCAGACGGGGATAGCGAAGGTCATATCGTTCCGATTATGCATCTTTAAAACGCAACGTAGTTTCGACATGAAACAATTAATTAGGCCTCATCCTTGGTGGCATCTATATTTAAATATTTTTTTCTCTGTTGTAAATAGTCCTGTCATAATTGTTAATGTCTTTTCCTTATTCTTTACTGTAAATAAATTTCTTTCTTATTCATAAGCTTCTTTTCCTTCAAATCAGTGACCCTAGACACTGATCTAAATGTGGTTGGATGGGCATTCTATCCCACCCAATTCCTACAAACTTGGGGGCTTGGCCGGGATATGAATTTCAAATTTAATTTCTTTTCCAGGCTAAACGTTTTAATTTTCTTTTCTTAAAAGCAGCTTAAGAAATATAATTTCTTTTTAGTATTTCATACGTCATTAACATTAAATTGATCGGACGAATGACCCTACTCTCAACGAAAAATAATTTTGATTTGTGTCATACTGACACAGTAAATTTTCCCATCCTAACAATCGTTCATCATTGCGCACCTACGAAGAAATGAAAAATAAGTGAAGTCGACTCGACCATCGCAAGAGTTTCTCATCACCACATTGGCATCCGACCGAAAATAATTTCCGAGCGTCATCATTTTCCTCACCCCGAAAACAGATGTGTTCCAATCAAATGATGAAATTACAGTAAAGTCGTCTCAACGATCGCAAGAAAATTTTCCTACCTCAGCAAATTAGGAAACGTGTCGTCCTTACATCCACTCCACGAAATAAATCATCGTCTGACCTCTTCACGTCTGTGATTTCCAGAATTTTGTAATTTTCTCTTGCTTGGCAGTTTTTAAAAGCTCCATCAATACTCAGCAGTCGCAGTAGCAGTTTGCCTCTTAAAAATAAGACTTCGTTCCATAGACGGATCAATGTTCATAAAGAAATCGAAAAGATCATTTGCCATTCTTAAACCTTCACAAAATTTTTCAAATTAATCACGTTTCCAGTGCTTGTTGAAGACTTTTCTTCAATGGTCTGTGAATTTAACATTTCCTACAAGTCGGTTTCAGTACTCGGCGATATCGGCAAAGTTGTAATAAGATCTATTTTACTTTTTTTGTTAGTCCATTTGACGGCATTTGCAAAGGATATTGGGTTGGATGCCTATTGGAATCCTTTTATTATTATGTATGTACTTATTAGATCCGCGAATAAAGAAATCTTTAGCAGTGAATATAGGAATTGGGTCACATTTTTTAAATCCGCGAATAGTGAAAACGCGAATAAGGAGCTTTTACTGTAAATGAAATTTTATCTGTATATATATGATTTTTTTAAATTTAATTTGTCAGTCTGTATCTATAATAACATAATTCAGAAACGAAAGAGTTATATGTATGCCTTTTGATGTGTAACTTCATCAACTGTAGAATTCAAAATATCTGTTAGTTTATGGGCCAAACAAATCTGTAAGCCAGCTGTCTATTTGTCTATTCTTGTATATGTGAACGCCATAGCTCAGAAATAGAGATCAAAATATATATAACATAAAATATTTTAATACATTATATTTATACATGTTGACCGATGCACTTAAAGTCAGTCATACTTTCAAAGTCGAGACAATACCTCTGGATGAACTGAATCAGAGGTAGTCATTCTCTATTTCAGATCTTAACCCCTTCCAGTAAAATGACGAGCATTGCTCGTCATTGTTTTTTCATACCATATAGCACAATGACGAGCTATACTCGTCACACGACTAAAGTTACTATTAAATATGATAATAAATTCCGTTTAAAATTTCTAGTGAACTGCAGCACTTTTTTCACTTATGCTGATATAGATCTCTATCACATCATTTACCGTTAGTTTGTCTTGGTACAAGTTACGACGAAATTGCTGTTAGTTAGTGGATTCCATTCTTATAAGCAGTTAGCGTTAACATCTTTTTTATTAAAAAAAACATGCTGCGAAGTAAACAAAGTAACTAATAAGAATTGTGCACATCATGAAGATCAAAATCATTGGAATGATTCAGAAGGAAGCATCTGAAAATCTGAAGAAATACGCATACATATACCTGATACACATAATGAAATGCATAATAGTAAAATATTACCAAGAAATAGCAAACATGTTGAAAGACTAATACGTGATTTCTGTAAATGCTATGGAATCAATCGTAGGCACATTATCAGAATGGATTTGATAATGTCTTAGAAGAAAAGATAATTTATGAAAGTGTCTGGCCCAAAAGGTAAATCTATTGGCGAAACCAAAATCATTAGAGATTTTTGAAGAGGTATTTAATATGAACTTACGGATAACTGTAATATCCATGTTAATAACATAATTTTAATGAACAATATGTAAAAAGTAGGAAAGAAACTAAGTTTTCTTAAATAAAAAAATGGCAATTTCGCGCACAATGTTTCCTTATTAAATCTTACTGGAAAGGGTTAATTACGATGTATAATTGAAATGCATGAATGAAGCTCGCCCGTAAAAGGACTATATCTAATAACTAGCTAAGCAGTACTGTTGAATCTAGATGGCGCCACTGAAACAAGAGATGATAAAAACTCTGTTTAAAATCGCTGACTTAATCGGAACTGACTACTTTTCGACGATTCTATCATACTAAAAAATGAGACATGGAAGGATGAGAATATTTTTGGAATTCTTTGACTTAATAGATACTTATTCGATCAACATTATTTTTCCAAGTATATGTGAATATCGTATCATATCTGATCTTATTGTTTTAATTTAATTCAGTCTGCTACTAATCCGAGTTTTCTTTACTGTTAAATATAAACATTTTCTTCTTTCCTTTTTTGTCACCTCTAATTTGAAGAATTAAACCCAGCTTAAAGGTGAGTTCACACGAAGCTAATTATTGCGTGCAACGGAAGATCACGCCTAGTTCCGGAACAATGGCAAATAATTGTCTCGTCGTGACAAACGTTGTCCCAGCTGTCTCAACTGTTCACAAGAGAGCAATGTTGGGACTACAGCAGAGAGGCAACGAGTGCGGGCAATAGTAAGCCTGGTGTGAACTCACCTTAACGCATGCGCAAAAACGTTTTGGATTTTAGAATCCGTTGGCAAACAATATGTGCAGTAAAAGCTCCTTATTCTGGCTTCCTTCATTCGCATTTTCACTATTCATGGATTAAAAAAATGCTACCCATTTCCTATATTCGCGGCTAAAAATTTCTTTATTCGCGGATCATAATAATAAAAAGATTCCAATAGGTATAAAACACAATATCCTTTGTAAATGCCGTCAAATGGACTAATAAAAAAAGTAAAATAGATCTTATTACAACTTTTTCTAAAGTATGTCGTTAAGTGCAAACTGCAAGCATAGCCGAAATCACGAATGGAATAGGACGAGATGAGTTCGGATAGATAGAATCAAGTGACATTCAGGAATTGCGTGAATCGGAATATGAAGATCTGACTGAAACCGTTTTGGAGGAAATGTTAAATTCACAGCCCATTGAAGAAGAGGCTTCAACAAGCACTGGAAACGTGACATTTAATTTCAAAAATCTTAGTGAAGGTTTAAGAATGGCAAATGAGCTTTGCTATTTCTTTATGAACGTTGATCAGTCTATGGAACGAAGCCTTATTTTTAAGAGGCAAATTGCTAATGGGATTGCTGCGTATCAGTCTGAATTGAAGGAGCTTTTAAAAACCGCAAAGAAAGAGAAAATTACAAAATTCTTCAAACCATTGCCTAAGGCTTAATATAATTAAGAAAGATGTTCAAAAACTGCAATTTTTTTATATAATTGTTTTTTTTTCTCACCTAGGAATGTATCCCCTATAATTCCATATAAATGACCATTCCGTATTCACAATTTCTGTATTCGCGCCATATTTGTGGAACGTATATCCCGCGAATAAAGACCTTTTACTGTATCTTATTTAGAATTAGACATTTCAACTGACAAACTTAGTATTTGTTTGTCCTTGTATATGGTAACACAGGCATTCAATAAGCTAGATGAATTAATTTTAGTGCGTAGTCTTGATAGGAATTTGGCATCAGTTAATAAATAATAAAAAACGGCTTATTTTATCTCCCATGCAATTTTTCGAAGGGTATAAAATCTATCTAAACTATTTGAAAAGAAAAAATGTTACATTTTTCTGTTCCATAGCGACAATTGCCAATTTATGTCGCGATCTAAATATTAAAATCACTTAGCTTTAAAAAAAGAGTACATTATTTAGACGAATTGAAAACTGGAAGTAGTAAATTCAAAGTTCAAGATAAAACAAACCCTCAACTTTGATCAATTCTGATAAGATTGCGGTTGAAAAATACATCGAAATTATTTGCCATCCACATTTTGAACTCACGCCGTCTGAGAACTACGTCATAAATGTAGGTTTGGCAAATACGTCATTTCAGTGGGAGGTGGTCTTAAGAATGATCCAATAGAAACTCGTATTTGGGAAGATGGAAGGAAGGTGTTAGTTAGGATGTGTGTCAATGGCATTTGAGACGCACCGATTAAAGGCAATGACAGATTATGAAGTTCTGCAAGTCATTTTAGATATATTTATTTGAAAACTGGGTTCAAAGATTTAGGAATCAAGTCATTGAAGTAATTTGCTAAACTCGGGCTCGTTAACATCAAAAAGACTTTTCATCGAATGATAACTATTTAATTTTTCAATTTTATGAGTCTCAAATCGTATTAGTTTATTTTCTATTATTACTTTTAAATTTTTAAACTAGGAGTTTCTTTCATTTTTAGTCGTTCCAACATTCAAGCAATTTCCTAATTAAATTCAATGATATGACCTAAGATTATGGACATATGTTTAAAGCATAAATGGTACAAAATTCAATAATTACTGGACTTTGCTTTTAGAATTGAAATTTAAATAATGAACAAAATATTAACTATTTGTTTCTAATTTCAATTAATCTCACCAATTTATAAAGATAACAGACTTGTTTGGACTAACTTAAATGAGTAATATAAATGATTTTTTAAATTCAATTCCTACTTATTTTCTTAAGGCGGCTAATGTCCACGGCGATATCATTCAACAACATACTTTAGGTAAAGTTATAATAAGATCTATTTTACTTTCTTTATTAGCCCATTTAACGGCATTTACAAAGGATATTGAGTTGGATACCTACTGGAATCATTTTATTATTATGTATGTACTTATTAGATCTGCGAATAAAGACATTTTTAGCCGCGAATACAGTAATTGCGTCGCATTTTTTTAATCCGCAAATAGTGAAAACGTGAATGAAGGAAGCGCGAATAAGTAGCTTTTACTGTAATAGCAGTTATTTTTAATTTTTTGCTTTATTTTTTATCATCCCTAGTTCACCAGGCTCAATAGAAATACAACTGCACAAAATCACGTTCTTTTTTATCTTGTTTTTAAACTTTTTAGTTCTAATATTGTTATTTAGATTTCAATAACTTTCATCATGTGACAGACAAGACCGAACAGTTTTCTGCTAGTAAACATGAGAGAAATTTAAAATTTAATTAAAACGAAACAAAAATTAAATTTTAGAAACAATCAAGCAAACAATAACCGCAGAAGTATCAAACAGTTTTTAAAGAAGTATATCATTGCATTTGTATATCATTACAAAAATACCAAAACTAAAATAAATCTTGAAGATAGCATTCTCTGTATGTAAATTTATTTAATTTATTGAAGCTATTGCAATAGTAAAATGATTAGACTAAATAAAATTTGACAAAGCAAAAAAAAAAAAAAAAATGCAGATAACATTTACGGAATGTAAATTTATTTAATTTACATTTAGTGTAGTAAAATGATGATGACTAAATGATGATAGTAAAATGATGAGACTGAATTAGATTTGACTAATTAATTTTTTAAAAACTTTCAACACAAGAAAGTCATACTTGTTGCAAATAATTCATAAATTATTAAAATGGGGATAAATTATACACAACTCTTCTTAATATTACTAAAACGGAAAGTTGTTTTAAGCTTCCAATATCATTTTTGAAAATAATAGCTGAAAAATCACCAAAATATTATTTTATTTTAAGTAAATGCCAATTTTATGAAATTCGTTCCTAGAGGTGCATTTCAAATCCATTTCCAAGTTATTTTTGGTCCAAATCCGGTCGTTTTAGGCCCAGTGATCAACGACACAGAACGACCAGATCCCGGCCTTATCTATGAAGGGGGCCATTTTGGTACCCTAAATTTTAAGTTAAAAAAAAACTCGAACATTTGCATATTTATTTAATAATGCGTAGTTTTGTTTTTGCTATTAATTACACCAGGAAAATTACATTTTTCCAATTTCTCTTTCGATACTTAGTGTAGCAAGAGCGTTTAAGCATTATACCCATGTGTTTGACCGAAGATAATCATTTATTTAATTTTAATTTGCTGAAAGAGGATTCAGCATTTATTATATTTAGTAACTGGCAATATAAAGGATTATGAAAAATTATTACATTATACATGTAGGAATTGGGTGGGACAGAATGCCCATCCAACCCCATTTAGTTCAGTGTCTAGGGTCACTGAATGAAGAAAAAAGAAACTTTTGAACATGAAAGAAATTTATTTACAGTAAAGAAAAAGACATTTACAATTACGACAGGACTATTTACAACAGAGAAAAAAAAGAAAAAAAGGAATTACTTATAGATGCCGCCAAGAGTTGTTTCATGGCGGAACTACGTTACGTTTTTTAAAGATGCATGATCGGAACGATACGACCCTCTCTGGTCCCTGTCTGGCGAGCGAATGCGCAGTTCGCTCTTTCTCAAATTCTGACGTCACACGTCTTGGGTTGAGGTTCAGCGATATTTTGAAACCCGTGGCGACATCTATTGCAACAAATTGGAAAAATATTTAACAGCAAAACTAAATATTTAACAGCAATGGCCGCTGATTAAATCTCTACATACATAAACAAAAGTAGATAGCTAAAAATTTACCAGTCCATTTGAACACAGTCTGAACCTCGACTTATGGGTGAGAGGATTTCCTTATTCATAAACGAACATTTCCAGCCTTTTTATAGATATCACTGCGATGTTGGCCGAATAGAGGCACCAGTTGATGCTCAGCCAGCCACACGTAAAACACGTAGACTTTTAATATGTGTAATATCATTATAGTTATGAACACTGTTTTAATTCTTAATTATGGTGGTGGGGCCCGCTCATATTAACTATGTTTCAGCTTATTTTGTATAGTTTAAGCTATTTTTATTTTAACAATTTTAAATAATGCTCTTTTATTAATGAAAAATATTTCTTAATAGAAATCGAACTAGATTCCATTTATAAATATTTTGGTATATTTTGCTGTTGACGAAAATAGTTATGCAGATTTTAACTATTTTTAATAACCATATAGTATGAAATAGAGAAGAAGAAATTTTTTTAATCATTTTGAGCAGTCGATGATGATAAATTCTGAAGCATTTAAATAAATAAAGTAACCATTCTTTTAATTGTAATAGATTAGGACGCGTTCGTCATTTTCATGTTTATAATTGGCAATACATCCAAAATAATAATTAAAAAATTTTAATTTTGAAAATTTTTATTCTGAATTATTCAGTCACCTTTAAGAACTAATGTAATTACATACATATATTTTTGTCTTCAATATTTGGATTTTTTAACTAAACTGACTACAAATTAGAAGTTTAAATAATCTTAAATTAAACAAAGATGATTTGAATAGAATTAAAAAAAATCTTATTATGTCACAATTAAGAGATTTAATATTTTTCAGAAAATCCAAAAGGAATTCAAATGCATTGCGTTTTCATATCAGAGCAATCAACTTTTGTTAGTTTTCACTTTATCCATCCGACGCTGCTGTCAGATAAAACAACTACGATAAAAACATCAAAATTAACCAAATAGGTCACCAGTTAGTTTGTATCTGAAGAAGAGATTTGTGAAATCAACTCTCGCAAAGAGAAGAGATTATTCGATACGAGCATTACGATTTACACAGTAACCTGTTTTCGAATTTTTGTCAAAAAAATAGTATAGGGAAATATTTTTTAAATTTATATACAATAACAAAAAGAATGGAACTACAGAATAAGAAAGCATATTTTATTTAATTTATATTCTATACCAAAAAAAGGAACAATAGAATAGGAAAAAATATTTTATTTCATTTATATACAATAACGTATGCTTACTTTAATGGAACTTATGTATTACACAGTCCTTATAATTGACGTTTAATTTAATCTAATACTATAATACGAGGAATGGTTGCCAAGTCGAAAATCGCCCCAGAATTAATAAACTCCGGTAAACTTGGGGGTCTGGGGTTTTTGGCCACGAGGAATCGATTGGCGCCCGTTTTGAAGCGCTACGGTCGAGCAGTTCGGAGTTACAGATAGGATATTTTCAAACTTTATTAGTTCACCTTAATGGCTACTTAAATTTTCAAGCGGTGACGTGCTGCCATCTATAGCCAATATGGCGAACTAATAAAGTTTTATGTTTATGCTGTTATAGGTTTATAATATGTTTCTTATGTATGTATATATGTTTGGTTTTTCTAATTTGTCAAAAATACTGAACTTCAACACACTTCAATCTTTACCTTTACTTTTCCTTTGTATAGAATAGTTCCCTTTCCAAACTCTAACTTTGTTTAGAATAGTTTACAATGGTGCACTTTAACCGGTTATCTTTTCACCAATGGTTTCACAAATTTTCTTATGGCATGTATTGTTCTGATAAATCGCAATTGAAAATTTAAATCTTCGAGTTAGCTTCGATACCTGTTTTCTAAGAGCGGAGCTCGGTCACCCGCTGGTATAATATTATGTACACTCCTGGGTAAATGGCGTTTACTTTAATGCAACGTGTATACTATGCTGTCCTTACAAGGGATATTTATTTTAACTTAGTTTTTATAGTAGGGTTTATACAAAAAAACGACCTTAATCGGTTTAAATTCTGTTAAGCCTAACCTCAATTCTTTTGGGGGAGAACTGAAGCCTTACTTATCTTTGGTGGGATTCGGCCTGAGCTTTATGGCGCGAAAGTTAATTTTTAATTAATGTAAAATTAACCACTCAATTAACCAGAATAATTCACAGTCTATGTTCTATTCCTGAATATAATCTCTCTTCGTGCTAAATTTCATCCAATTCTGTTCAGCCGTTCTGGCGTGATTGCGTAACAAACATCCATCCATCCAAACTTTCACATTTATAATATTAGTATAGATTATTTGACTGTCATTTAAAAAGGTGAATTTTCTATAAAAAAAAGAATTAAAATTCTTAGTATTTTGATTTTACTAAATCATTTTCATTCAAATAATTGAAATATCCCTCCGTTTTAAAATCTTATAATGGATGAATGTTTCACAATGATTTTGAATTTCTGAAAAACAGTTTTGCTCCCCCTGCTACATTTATAATTATTGCTGTCCTCTTGAATATAATGAAGACCCCACCCAACGCAGATCAATATTCATGTAAAACAAGGATAAAATATATATTTGTTCATTATAGAGCTTATAAAAATTATTACTTAAACTAAATTACGACATCTTTGATTTTTAATAATATGTACACAAAAGTTAGTTTAGTTTCGAATTTCCAAATTACTGTGAAATAAACACCAACTTTTTTCTCTTATGTCTGTTTGCATAGTTAATTCATCGATAGTTTAAAAACAAATATTAATTTAAAAGTTATAAATCTACATTACTTGTAAAAACATCTCGCAATAAAAAATTCGATTGTAAGCTCATTTATTCAATCAAATCAAATCTCGCTAAGCAAGAAGTTTTACTTATTCAAATTCTCTTAGTATAATTTTTCAGGAAGGGAATGCTAAATTATTATGTCAATAGGATCTCACTAATAAAGAAATTGTTTCAATTCAATTTCTCTTACCACATTTTTTTAGGTAGAGAAACCTAAATTATTATGTCGATGGGATCTAGTTTAATAAAAAAAAATTTACTTGTTCAAATTCTCTAACTACAATTTTTTCAGGTAGAGAAATCTAAATTATTATGTCAATGGGATCCCGCTAATAAAGTTTTACTTATTCAAATTCTCTTATTACATTTATTTAAATTAGAGAAATCTAAATTATTAAGACGATATGATCTCGTTAATAAAGAAGTTTTCATCCTTCAAATTCTCTTATTACATTTTTTTAATTATAGAATACTAAATTATTAAGAATACGTGATCTCGTTAATAAAGAAGTTTATCTATTCAAATTCTCTTTCTACAAATTTTTTTCAAGTAGAGAAACCTGAATTATAATATCTATGGGATCTAGTTTAATAAAGAAATATTATTTATTCAAATTCTCTTACCAAAATTTTTCAGGTAGAGAATGCTAAATTATTATGTCAATGAGATCTAGCTAATAAAGTTTTACTTATTCAAAGTCTCTTACTACATTTTTTTCAGGTAGAGAAACCTAAATTATTATGTCGATGGGATCTAGTTTAAGAAAGAGGTTTTACTTATTCAAATTCTCTTACTACATTTTTTTTTTAATTAAAGAATCCAAAATTATTAAGACAATGTGATCACATTAATAAAGAAATTTTGCTTATTCAAATTCTCTTAATACAGTTTTTCAGGTAGAGTAAATTATTATGTCAATGGGATCTCTATTATAATTATTAATTATAATTTTTTATTATATATAATTTTAATATATATATATATATTATATTATAATTTTATTATTATAATTTTTTTCAATTAGAATATAATTTTTATTCTATTTTTTTTTTCAATTAGAGAATGTTAAATTATACAGATTGTGTGATCTCTCTAAGAAAGAAATTTTATTTATTTAAGTTCTTTTATTACAGTTTATTTCAATTAAAGAAATAAAAACAATAGAAATCATAACTTCATTTTATCAGTAAATACTAATAAAATTATTAGAAGAATTTAAAACAAAAACTACTATGTGAGTTAACGATAAAAACAATAAATATATCTTTTAAAATCAGTGTTATCACATAATTCATAAAAATATTCCTGCTGCAGTTGTTAAACTTATAATAATAGAAACCATTTTTAGTTAAATTATCAAGTATGTATTATTATAATTTTGACAATATAAAATTCAATTATAAATTCTTTTATATCAATTATAAATCCTTTTAAAAGGTAAAATTCATTTCAATGTTAGTTAAGAGAAAAAAGATATACAATAAAAAATATATAAATAACAATAATAAAAAATTCATAAATAACAATAATAAAAAATATATGAATAACACTAATTAAAAATATATGAATAACAATAATAAAATATATATAAATAACAATAATAATCAAATACGTGAAACCTGTACTCACCTCATTATCAAATCCAACATCTACAGGCTCCATGTTGTTGAAGAAGAATTAATAGCAATATTCAACAGCTACAGTAAAAAGAAGATTTTACTATTAGTTTCAGGAGATATATAGCATAAACTGATGAATGCAGCTGGCGAACGTAGTATCTATTAATTTTGTAGGCTTTAAAAAATTATTATTGATGAAGTAAGATAACAAATTCCAAAGCAATATCACCTAATATTCTTAAGGTGAGATTTTAACATTTAAAAAAAAACTAGTTTTATCTAGATAAATGAAAATGAATGCTTTTATGTATGACCTTACCGCTCATCCAATTCCGATAAATCTTGGACAACATATTATTTACGCGAAGGTTATAGGCATAATACAATCATCTAAAGCATAAAAAATATTTTCAGCTATTTATCGCATCTATTAACCATGGATTAACCACCAAATAATTCACCAAAGAGACCCAATAGATTCACTAAAGGTACTAAATTCAAACTAGTTGTTAATATTTTGTTGCTATTACACATAAATACAATGTAAGTTTTTCTCTGAGGTAATAGTTTTATTAGAGAGTGTGCGAGAAGCAGTTAGGGGAACCAATCCTATATATTTGAAATTTTGACTAAACACTTAACAAAATGTTAGCGTCTTTTTGCAGTAACTTCCAAAAATATTGTTGTGCAAATAATTTTGCTCCATCTTAGTTTTCAAAAAATTATACCTTCAACTATATTAAAGATTTTAAGGTATAAATATATATTTTCTATGTTTGATCAATTTTAAAAGAAAATATTTTAATCACGTTATCTAACATTAAACTTGAGAATTCTGATCGAATATTAAACGAATCCCGCGATACAATAAATAGTTTCTTTTATTACCATTCTGAAAGAACACCGAGCTTTACAATTCTAAAAGAATTTACAAATGTAACATAAAAATGAATATTTGTTTGTAGAATAGATTTATAATAAAAAAAATTAAGTACTATTTATGATTCTCCTTTATATATCCTTCAATTTCAATGAATGTATTTATTGCCGACAAGAAAATAAATATCATTCTTAATTAAACAAGATAACTATCTAAAATTCCAAAAGATATTTCCAAAATTATTTCTACTGCGGTAGCAATGCTACTATGTACCAGCTAGCTTCTTTCATAAAAATTCATTCTCACCTGTTATGTTTGCACTTGCTAGCAGAACTTCATAGGCCATACTAAGTGTGTATTAGTAGAGAAACAGAAAAGTTGATATAGGTTCTCGATTTGGCGAGTATAGATGGCGTGTCGATCGTCATTTGGGGAATCGAGATCGTGAACTGGCGAAAAGAGTTCGACAAGTGATAAGACAAGATCGCCAACACGTGAGTCGATATCGCCAACTGCGAATTGAAAATGGCGAATGAACTGTGAAGATAGCGACTTGAGCGCCAGAGAGAATAAATTCTGTCTGTTAACGTCTGTCCTGGATGAAGAATCCGAAAGAGGTTGGAATTTGTGCTAGTAATTTTCGGCGAGTACGTCCATTTTCGCCAACTCGCGAGTCAAACTTCCGATTTTTTGCTATTGTAATCTTCAATGTCACTTTTGATTCATTAATTTACCAGTTATCCGTTCAGGCTGCCTTCACTAATATAAATAATCATAGCCTAAGATTTCTCCCAATTTTTTCCGCGAGTTTCCTGATTCTTTATTTTCTGAATATGGTAGAATTTTTTTTTTTTTTGTATCACCACAATCGAAGAATCGTTTATTACTTAGACATTTGTAGTAGAATAAAAAAGCATTCTCGTGAAATCTTTAAGGATTTTAATATACTAGTTTCATTTTACGTGCGACTAGCATAATATCATATACAAATGAACATTTTATACAAAACGATCACAGAAAAGAAACTCTTGATTTTGAGTGGTAATTAATATTTTTTGATATCTATAAATACAATTCTAATTTCTATACACTCATTTATTACTAAATATTTAAGTTTTTATACTTAATTATTTCATTAATGTTAAATTAATTATATATTAAAGAAAAATTATCAATAAATTTGAAAATTTTCATTATTTGAATTTTTTTTACAATAATAAAAATCACTTATTGCTCAGGCACATATATAATTAAAATGGTTAAAATAATTACTATAGTCTAATTTATTGAATAATTTCATATTTTTAGATGTATAAGTTGTAATTAATAAATCAAAAGATTTATTTTAAATCCATTCAAATCATCAGATTCTTTAAGCAGAGTCTTGCCAAACGAATTTCAGGTTAAAAATCTAAATTAAAATTAGTTACATTAAGTTCCTTAGAACTGTTTGAAAAAAATAGTAATTTTCTTTTTAAATTAAGTTGTTTAATTTCGAATCTTTCATTCCACTATTTCTTCGTATAATTTTTGATGCTAAAAATGAGTGAATGAAGTATATCATGTAAAAATATTATGGATGATTAATTTCCTTTTATTTATTAAACTTGCCCAGAAAAGTTCTAAAAGTTCAAATTAAAGACTTTTATAAAACTGATAATAATTTTAACACATTGTATGCGGGACACGTACTAGTACGTTTTTTGACGATTGATACGTGAGCGCGGCTCACGTACAAGTACGGGTTAGTGTCACAACATGACTTGTTTGTGGGTACAAAAATAACGTTATATACAAGAAAGCCGAATGTTCTTGTCTACTACATAGATTCTGGAAAATTTAAACAAATAAAAACTGGTTTTTACATCAGTCGATAAGGAACCACAGAAGGAGAAGATTGATTTAAAAAAATCAATTTAGATTTAAAATTCACTTTTTATTAATCCTTGCGAAAATCAGTTAATTTTGGCTTTTACCTCTTCATAGAGGAAAAAGCTTTGAACGTTACCATACTGTAAAATGTTATTAGTTTTATGATTTCTCTTTTCATTTTTTATAACGTAAAATTGTTTATATTTAACATAATTCGAAAAAATTATAACTATATGCTATTTCTATTTGATTTTTCATATTTACGACACTATTATAAATTTATCCACTTAAACAATGTATTTTTTGTTTACAAAAATCTTGTGGTTGTTGTTTATATATTCCGATATAAAATATATAATAAATATATATTACGTGCAAAACGCCCACTTCCGGTACAATTCCGCTGCGAAATGTACGCGCACACAATGTGTTAAGAAAGCATTAAATTTTACGTAAGGAACTATTTTCCATTCTTTGTCAAATTACAAACCGCTTTCAAATATAAAAATGGAATACTTGATTCTTTAATAAATATTTTCATTTTCAAAGAATCCTCGATTTCCTCAGAGATATTTATTCGTACCTTATCAGTTTGCTGCTTCTTATTTGCATTGTTTCAAACCATATAAACTAATAAATATAAATACAAAAATTGTATAATTTACTCGT
>JAPMOQ010050152.1:17776-42490 GCA_026543055.1 Argiope trifasciata
TATATATACACTGATGGAAAAAAAATCCCAACACCAAGAAAAAATTATTGTACAGTAATAAAATTTTAGGAATACATTTGTCTAGGTAACATATTTGATTGATTAAAGTTTCAAGATCACACGTAGAGCCATTGGCAAGAAGAGCCATTTCAAATGTGAAATGTTGGTACATTAGTAACCGGTGTAACCACAAGAATTTTGAACGCAAGCATACACACGTGCATGCATTGTGTCGTACAGGTGTCGGATATCAGTTTGGGGGATGGAGTTCCATGCCTGTTGCCCTTAGACGGTCAATGCAGGAACGGTTACGGCTGGTTGTGGATGACGCTGGAGTTGTCTTCCAATGATGTCCCATACTTGCTCGATTGGAGAAAGATCTGGTGATCTAGCAGGCCAAGCCAACATGTCGACACTCTGTAGAGCATGTTGGGTTACAACAGCGGTATGAGGGCGAGCGTTATCCTGCTGGAAAACACCCCCTTGAATGCTGTTCATGAATGGCAGCACAACAGGTTGTATCACTAGACTGACGTACAAATTTGCAGTCAGGGTGCGTGGGATAACCACGAGAGTGCTCCTGCTGTCATATGAAATTGCTCTCAAACCATAACTCAAGGAGTAGGCCCTGTGTGTCAAGGCCGCAGACAGGTCACTAGCAGGCGTTCACCTGGCCTCCTTCTAACCAACAAACGGCTATCATTGCGACCAAGGCAGAACCGGCTTTCATCAGAAAACACAACAGATCGCCACCCCACCTCCAATGAGCTCTAGCTTGACACCACTCACGTCGCAAACAGCCGTGGTTTGGAGTCAGTGGAATGCACTGTACAGGGCGTCTGGCTCGGAGTTGTCATTGAAGTAACTGATTTGTAACAGTTCGTTGTGTCACTGTGATGCCAACTGCAGCTCGAATTTCAGCTGCAGACGCAGTACGATTAGCCACAGCCATACGCCGAATACGACGGTCTTCCCTCTCAGTAGTACCACGTGGCCGTCCGGAACCTGATCTTCTTGAGGCAATACCTTCCCTTGACCACTGCCGCCAATACTCATGCACAGTGGATACATTCCTGCCAAGTCTTTCAGCAATATCGCGGAAAGAAAACCCACCCTCTAGTAGCCCTACAACACGACCTCGTTCAAACTCAGTGAGCTGTTGATAATGGCTTCTCCGTCTTCTCAGAGGCATCCTTGATTAATATTAACCCACTACGTCAAATCTGAACTGTAAATAACGATCACGAACCTTACAACGCTTATTTAAAGCAAACCTCATTTGCATGTTCATAGCGTCGCTACTAGCGCCACACTTACGCGCGTAGCTCGAAATTTGAACCGACGTCATCTTTCAGATGTATAAACACGCCTACCAAATTTCGTTTATCTAGCACAGCTCCTTCCTAGTGTTGGGATTTTTTTCCATCAGTGTATATATATATATATATATATATATACATATGCATTATACTTTAAATGTAAAAGTATAATAGCAATTAATATTTTGTTTCTTTGCAATGCGGTCAATTTATTTATAATGTTTATGTACACACAAATGAATAATAATTATCTAAAAACAATTTGAAACATATCGTCATGAAGATCCAAAGAATATGAGGCCACAAAGTAACTCGATATCAAGTTTATTATCTCTTAGCAGCTCGTGACAGGCAGGCGAATAATTTATTCCTCTATTTGTGGAACTCAAAGTTTATACCGTCTTACGGTCAGGAGAAAAATCCTAGTAACCCTAAAAGTAGGAGTCAGTCGGCTTGAAAACGGGATGTTCTATTACATTTTGGGTGTGAAAGAAAGGGCAGTATTTCTTTTAGCGCCAAAAGAACCGATTAGAAGTATCATTTTGATTAGAAGAATCGCAGATTAGAAGTCTCATTTTGCTTTGTACTTCAGCCCATACTTACAATAATGACGTGAAAAAAGAACAAATGATTGCTATTTAATTTTAAAAATATTATAAATATCTGACGGTGTTAATTTGTTTGATCAACTAAATTATATCAGGATTTTTGAGTAAAATTATTTCATTTATATATTCAGTTAGTAATAGATGCTAGCTAAATAATTTTGAGTTATGTTTTAATTTATTAAAATTCTTTGGAATTATTTATTCTTCAATAATTTGTGGATATTAAGATATATGTAAGAAATGCTGATGTTGTGAAAGATGTTGGAATTTATGCTAGTAATTTTTGGCGAGTACGTCCATTTTCGTCAACTGAGTCTTTACTCGCGAGTCAAATTTCCAATTTTTTGCTATTGTGTTCTTCAGTATCACTTTTAATTCGCTACTATATGTGCAATATATCTATAACAAGTGCTACAGAGGACTGGGTAATTAATTTTGAGGTGTATGAGTTATGCACAAATTCCAATAAATGCTTCGTTAGTTCTTAAAAGAATATGAAAGGAATAAATACCTTTAGCTTTGCCTGATTATTGATTTATTTATATTTTAATTTTTTGCTGAATTTCGTGTTTTTATTTTTTATTTATACCAAACAGTAACAGATTTATTATGAATTAAACAGTTCCAAATTAAATTTTTTTACTGATCCTAAGTTTATTATTTGAAACTATCATTCGTTTTCACTTTATTTAAAACTCACAAATTCTAGTGTAAAGGCCTTATCACATGGCAAAATATCTTCGGCCCTTTCCGTCAGCAAACGACAAGGAAAGTGACGTCACTTCAAACTTTCACACGATTGGTTAAATTTTGCTTGCGTACAATGTTTCGACAACATTTTCGAACTCGTTCGAAAAAGTTGTCGATTATGAAACTTGCTTAACCGATTTTTTAGGGTAAAAACGGAAAAATGCTGGCGAAATTTCACCGTGTGATAAGGCCTTAAAACGAAGGAGGGGGGATTTAGTTTTAAAGTCAGCTTTCCAATCTTAAAGATACATGAATCTTCAATAAAATATCAAACTATTTTTTACTATCCAATGGTTTTTATTTATTTATCGGCTGTCTCAGGTATTAAAAAAAAATCTATACAAAAGCAGCTGAAGAAATATCGGTGAAGACTTTCTGACACCAGATAACAAGGAATTTCTATCTACAATTTAATTTTAATTTTTCATATAAATAATCTGTGTAAACACAAGCGAAAAGAATGTATCGCCTAATGAGGCGCGCTTAGTTAGCCAAATGCTGTGGACTGCTTCAATGCCAACTTCCCTGCTTACTTTGACACGACTATTTACGGCAACTATGGTCAGGGTTCTTCTTGTGACGGTATGACAGTACCGTTTCTACCCTAAAAACCCAGTCAAGCAAGTTTCACAATCGACAATTTTTTCGAACGAGTTCGAAAATGTTGTCGAAATATTGTCCGCAAACGAAATTTAACCAATCGTGTGAAAGTTTGAAGTGACGTCACACAAGTGACGTCACTTTCCTTGTCGTTTGCTGACGGAAAGGGCCGAAGATATGTTGCCAAGTGAGGCCTTTACAGAATAGTCTAGAAATATAAAGAAGGTTATAGAAAGTTCTAGAACATTAACTAATGAATAAATAACAAGATGTTTAAATTAAATTAAATTCTGATGCATCGCGACTTGGCTGGCATTTGATCGCACGACCTTGCACTTTGCCAGCGCGAACTTTACCTCTAACCCACGCTAACTATACTAAGCTCTTCCTTTTGGGTAATATAGTGAACTGCCGAGAGATAGTAATTATGCATAGCAGAGACATGAAAAGAATGAACACACATGCACAAAACCATACTATCACACTAAAAGGCTTAACCCCATAAAAAAATCTATAGCAATTAAATGTCGAGGAATATGTTTGAATGAAGAATAAAACGGTACTTTTCCATTACACCGGCGCAGGCGAAAAGTCGCCAATAATGTTGCAATCAACGCCAAACGGAATATAGAATTATAGTCACTGCCATTTTGTCGTCTGTGCTAAAATGGCGACTGAGTGCTGTTGCCAAAAAGTTTGCTTGACGAGATTAGTCCGGTATCATGGAAAAGTACCTGTAAAATATATAAACTTATGCAAAAAGAAAACTCTTCCACAGAAATGATAAAATTTAATTCTGAAAATGCTGACATTCGCTGAAATGCACCTACACACAAAGTGACAAAAAAAAATGTGACTAGAAAATATTAGCAGATTCTATCTCATTCATTTTTGTTATAACGTAACGTTAAAAAAATCTAAATAAAATGTAAAGTAAAATTATGGTTTGCAATAATACCGTTACATAAAGATCTGGAACGTTCCTATCAAAATTAATCATTAAAATTGGATTAAAAAAATAAGTTATTATCAACTAAAAGTGTATTTCCTGGACGTTATCACAAGAGTAACTGGCTCGGATTTTGGATTAATACTCAAAGGAAAGAATGATACTCGCATCTTCCAATAGTTCACACTTTTATTCACGGTTACTCGTACACTACTGAGCTATGCTTGCTTTCGGTGGGGCAACACACTACGTGCGCGCCACCTATTGGTTACATATTTTACAACTTCTTAACACTCCCGACCTTGAAACCTTAAGGGTTTCAATACAAATATTTTATTACAAAATACAATATTAAAGAATACAATAGTTTTTAAAATACATGATGATATTGATGCAATAAACACAGGAATTATATAATAACAACAATGAGTAATACTACAACTATATTTTATCTACAGAATATTCAATCATTTATGGGTAGAACACAAATATTTCTTACATTTCTTTTAAGTATTTTACCAGAAGGTAGTAATACATTCACTACTCTTACTTTAGCATCTTTACTGATAAATAATTCGGATATTCTACCAGTTAGCCACTTTACACTTGGCATATTTTCATCTTTTATTAACACAAGTTCACCTAGTTTTACATTATTTTTGGAAAACATCCATTTACTACGCTGCTGTAGAGTATTCAGATAATCCTTTTTCCATAACTTCCAAATTTGTTGGCTATATTTTGTTATCTTTTTCCACTTGGAAAGTCTATTCTCCGATATATTGCTGAGACTAGGCTCAATAATTGAAGTTAAAGGTCTACCTATGAGGAAATGACCTGGTGACAGGGTCTCAAAATTGTCGAATTCGGTTGACAGGGGGGTGAGGGGTCTTGAGTTTAAAACACTTTCAATCTCAAGAATTATTGTGAGAAATTCTTCAAGAGTCAAATGAGCATTACTAATAACACGTTTCAGATGATATTTGAAAGATTTAACCCCAGACTCCCAGAGACCACCGAAATTCGGCGATTTTGGAGGTATAAATTTCCATTCAATATTTTCACTAAGAAGAAAATTAGCTAAAGTTTCATCTGGATGACTTACCATTTTGTGCAATGTTTTCAGTTCAGAGCTGGCACCAACAAAATTCTTAGCATTATCACAAAATATTTTTGAGGATTTTCCCCTACGACTGAAAAAACGTTTCAAACATGCGATAAATGCATCTGATGTAAGGTCAGATACAAAATCCAAAAGGATAGCTTTAGTACCTAAGCATACAAATATACAAACATACACTTTATTTAATACTCCCTTCCGTTGGTTTTTGAACTTTATATAGAAGGGTCCACAAAAATCAATCCCAACATAACAAAAGGGAAATGAAGTTGTAACTCGTTCCTTGGGTAAATCTCCCATAATTTGACTCTGTAATACAGGTTTGCTTTTAAAACAAGAAATACATTGATATACAACTTTTCTACATACACTTCTACCATTTAAAATCCAAAATTTACGTCTAATGTGATATAATAAAGCATTAGAACCAACATGCAAATATTTTAAATGATAATATCTTACAATAATTACTGTAAGAGGGTGCTTGGCAGGCAGAACAATTGGGTGTTTTTCATTTAAACTCAGGTCTGAATATGTTAATCTGCCACCAACTCGTAAAATACCATTCTCATCTAAAAAACAATTTAAAGATTTTATCTTACTATTAATGGAAACTGAAACACCCTTTTTGAGATTTTTAATCTCTTCTGCAAACTCACTTTGTTGAACCAGCTGAATTACACTCATTTCCGCTTGTTGAAGTTCCTTGATGGTAAGATGACCTGCAAGTCTTTTACTATTTTTAACATTATGTATAAATCTAAATACATAGCACATTACACGAATTATACTCATATAGTTATTACTTATTTTAAGAATATCATCAATCAAAGTATTATGATTGAGGATAGTAAAGGTAAGTGGAGAATAGTCACAACTTTTCTTTAGTTCATCGGAAATGTCACTCAGTGAAACTGAAGTATCACCATTACCTGTATTTGCTGGAAAGTCAACATCTCTCAAGAATTCAGGTCCTCTCCACCAAAGGTCACTATTTAACCCTCCGGGCGCCCAGTTATTCTGAGTTGGCTTGTCAAAAATTTCCCTCCATCCGTCAATAGGTTGCTTCAAAAAAGTATCAGCTTCACACGAGACAGTGTCCGAAAAATAAACGAGCATTTTTCACTTCCCCTCTTTCTCAGCTGCGGGGTTCCCATTAACCCAGTGGGGAGACTGGTTTGCAATCTATCTGGTTATCTTATCTTACTGATGACCACTTCCCTCCCCTCCATTCTTCACTCACCAACTTTTTTTTCGTATTAGCAATATGTAAATTCGAACTAAACGGCGATATGAATTCACATCTTTGAAAGGGAGAAATATTTTGCATAGAGGTCTTAAATTTGTGAACTAATTTTTTTTATATAATTAGATTGACTATCTCATATCTGTATTATTCCAACATTTTTACAAAAGACACTATGCTATTAATTGTTTTTTTTTTCTTAAAAGTATATATATATATAAAAGAAGAAAGGCATTTAGAAACATAAAAATGCTGATGACATGCTACACATTTAAATTTTTTCTGCATACAATATAAGTAATATTTAATGTGAATAAATATTCTTTTTTCCGAGTGCATATAATTTTCAAAATTTGTGTTTCCAAAAATTTATTTTTAAACACGTAAATTAAGATATCTTTTTCACTGAGAGGTGAAAAATTTACATCTTAATTAAAACATCACACCAATTAATGTCGTTGCTCTTTCATAGAGAAGCATATGATTCGATAATTCTTTGACAAACTTTACAAAGCTGCATTTTAAAGCTTTTGGAATTTATATAAATGTTGGAAAATATCACTTAAGGTGTTCTTGCATTTAATATTAATAGGATATTTTTGTTTCTAACTCAAAATGAAAGACAATTTTCAAAAGATATTGAAAGAAAAGAAAAGAAATTTTTCACTAATTTTTTTTTGAAAATTTCCAATTGATGAAATCAGTTTTTAGTGAGATATGAAGCGATATTAATTGCAATTCACTCACAGTAGTAGCCGTGATTTATTTTATATGTAAAGGTCTTATAGCCTTAGTTATCTAAATATTTGTATGAAATCAAAGCGCCTTTGTAAAAAATAATAAATTGTGATTTTTTAAAAATATAATTTAAAAAAATCATTTAATATATTTCTACCTGTTATGAATAAAAAGTTATTTGTCAAGTTTAGTACAGTTTTGTTGTTAAATCAAATATCACTTTTGGCAAGAAAACACTTTTCAGCGCTTCAGCACAATACGTCTTAGAATCTATCTTTGAAAATATCAGAGTTAACAAATAGGTACATTTTTTTTAAAATTCTGAATTACAGAATATGCAAGCGCATGAATCGAACGTTCCAAATTAAGTAATATCGTACTTGTCATATTCTTAAATGATATCAAAGCAAAACAGAATATAAACCGAAATTAAGGCTATTGGAGATGATAACAAGAGCATGTTTGTAGCAACTAAGCAACTTTCAAAATTAATTTTACTAATATTCAACTAAAATATTTGGGTTGATTCTTCAAACAATTTTTTTAATGTTTTTCTAATTCAAAGAATCTGATCTTGAAGAAATTAAAATGCCTTTTTGAGACTAAGTTTTTCATATTTAAATAATATTTGTTTAATTTATATATTGTTCAAAAATCTACAGCTTATTTCAGTGATTTATTAATAACGTAATGAATGTAGAAATAATATAGTGATTAATGTATAGAATATATACATTAATCACTAACAGAATCAGGTATAAATCCGAAATTAAATTCAATAAAGTAGTGAAAACTTAATTTGCATTGAGCATTTTATTTCTATTTTCAAGCTAATGTTCATTTGATTATATTCATTGCGCTGACGATGCCTATTTCTTCATGCCACTCCAGAATGAGTCATTAAAACGCAAGATTTTTTTCCTTTTCAAAATTTAATCTTTGCAAATATTTTGAAACTATTAGTATGATATCATTTGAAATTGTAGAAACATTTTTAAATAGTTTTAGAAAATTATTATTTCAAATTGGGATTAGTTGCAATGTATATAAAGTATCTCATATGTCACATTTAAAAAATAGTTTCCTAAATATTTTAAAGTGCTCATTAAAATATTCATTCATTCATCATCAAAGTCTTAATGATGTCGTTATTCTTGATTTCATCAATTATGGCATATCATGTGAAAGATTCTTACATCGTGTTATTCAAATAAGCCATTAAAAAGTTCTTAAAAATTTTAACTGAAGTTACTGTTTAAACAAAGCAGATATTTTTTCTCAACGTGAAGAAAGTAACGCCGGAAAGTTACGGTAAAATAACAAAATTGATTTCAATTTCATTTCTATAAAAAAGAATTGTTACAAATTACTTCTAAAATTCTGAATTGTTTTTACAACCTGAATAAAAATTGTCCCGAAAACGAAAATTTTGTCGAAGGAAAGTTAATCTTTTGAATTTTAATGTGACACAACAATTGCCAATAAGCTTTTCTGCTTGATTAAATTTAAATTAAGATTTAATAAATAAGAAATTTAAAAAAGATTCTAATTAGTGATTATCTATTGGTCAGGAAGTAATTATGTACCAAATTTTATAAATCCAGGACCAGCTGTTTATATTAATTTTTTGTTTATTTTGTTTTCTAGCTGTTTTCTAATTAATTTTTTTGTGATTATCGTTTCTCGCAATTTACAAAAAAAAAAAAGAATTTTACAATATGGTTATTATAAATATATTATAACTTTTGATTCGGAACCTATAATATAAATTTACATTACTGCGAATTAAATAAAATAAAACACAAAAAATAAATTAATTTAAACACAAATAATTAAATTAAAACATGAAATTCCTTGCAAGTCTTTATGCCGTATTTTTAAATAAATGAAAAAGAAAATTGAAACATTTTTACATCAAAAATCAAATTTTAACAGACAGTCTTTATTTCTTAACTGAAAATTTATCAACGTATTCATGTCATGAATTTTGAGGCAAAGTAGTTAAATAAATATATAAAATAAATTACTTAAATTATTTTTATTTTTGTCATTCTTTTGAAGGCGTTAGACGTATTTTAAAATTGTTTAATAGCAACATTTTACGTAAAAATTTATTTAGAAATATTTTGCTTTACTAAGGAATGTGTTCGTAAGTTATTATTTTGGTAAGTAAAATTTAGTGAGAAGAGTTTTTTTCTCATAAGTTTCTAAAAACCACATGAAATATACTTCCTACTTAAATCATTTAACGAAAAGGAATTCTTTTATGAGCGCCAAGTGCTTCTACTCGGTTCTCTTTAGGGGGTTATCGTAAAGTAATCTATCACTGACAAGAAGGTCATTAACGGAGGGGAACGGCACAGAAGAAAAAACACGTCTTCGCCCTTTTCGACGCTTCAATTGAAAGTAGGAAAAAACCGTTTGCGCCCGTCTCGGAAACAACTGAACAGAACGAAAAAACACGGTTACGCCCGTTTCGGAGGGTTTGTGCCTTCCAGAAAAAGACGTCTCCGCCGCTTGGAGGGTTAATAGAACATCAACACTGACACCCCTGCTTAAGAGGTCAGCAGGATTTTGTTTGCCAGGACAGTGAAACCAGGCACTTGTATCACACAGACTCTGGATTTCAGTCACTCGATTGGCTACAAAGGACTTCCACTTCTTACTGGATCCTTTAATCCAATAAAGGGTGATTTTTGAATCGGTCCAAAAGAAAACTTTAGAAGGTCTTTTGAGATCGACGATTGCCTTAACTTTGCTTGCTAGTCGGGCTGCGAGCAATGCACCAAGTAATTCCAGTCTCGGCAAGGTTATTTTGGTAAGAGGAGTAACACGGCTTTTGGACACTAGAAGATTAACTTCAACACTGCAATCCTTCACAACTCTCGCATATATGACAACACCATAGGCCTTTTGACTTGAATCACAAAAACAATGCAGTTCGAAGACATCCGTGGGTTCTTCAATACAACCTAGTACACACCTGGGAATCTGCAGCTCAGGAAGACGAGGCACCTCAGACATCCATTGGCACCACAACTTTTGAATCTCTGGGGGCAGTTCTTCGTCCCAAGAGAGTTTCTTCTTCCACAAGATCTGGAGGATGCACTTCACACGAATAGTAAATGGAGTAAGAAGACCTAGAGGATCAAATATCTTTGATATTGCACGTAGAAGGTAACGTTTCGTGTTCTCGTTTTTCGATAGACTATCCATTAAACTCTGCATTCCCACGAGCAGGTGATCTTTAACAGTATCCCATAGCATCCCTAAAACTTTTGTTGAATCGGTACTCTGACTAATTGGATTGTCCTGCAGATGAGTTTTTAAACCTTCACGTTTCCACAACTGCATCAGTTCGTCGCTATTTGTTGTCCACTTTCTCAGCACCATACTAGCTTCGGACATTATGGATACAGCTTGCGTAGAAATTTCCAATGCATCTTGCAATCTGCTAGCTCCGCATACAAAATCATCTACGTAGAAAGATCGCTCCAGACATTCTGTAGTGGTCGGGAACTCCTCATGGAATTTTTTCAGGTGCGTCTTAATAGTAGCAGAAAGGAGAAATGGGCTGGATCTTACTCCGAAGAGTACACGATTAAATCTATACACTTGAAGTGAATCATTTTCTGTCCATAGGAAACGCACTGCATCTCTGTCTTTTTCAGCTAGCAATAACTGTAAGAAAGCTTTCTCAATATCAGATGTGATTGCGATTTTGTTCAGTCTGAAACTTATCAGAATGTCAAATATATTGGAATTCAAGTTTGGGCCAGGCCAAAGACAGTCATTTAAACTCAAGTGTTGAAAGCTTTGACTTGAACTCGCGTCGTAAACAATACGCATTTTTGTGGTTGAACTATCATCTCTAAACACTGGCTGATGAGGCAAATAGTAGACTGGTTTGTTCGTAAGCTTCTCAGGATTGGTCACCTTTTCTATTATGCCTTTTTCCTCATAATCACGAAAGGTTTCACGATATTGCAAATTTAGATCAGGATTTTTCTTAAATCTCCGCACAAGGGAATCTAGCCTCTTTTTTGCAACACTGTAATTATCATTAAGTTCATTCCAATTCCTCTTCCATGGTAGTTCAACCTCATAACGATTATTTTTGTAGCAAACGGTTTTTTCAAATATTTCTAAAGACTGATCAACCTCATTGCAATTAGGGTCATCTTTGATTCCTACTGATTCGAGCTCCCAAAATTTTTGGATTTCAATTCCTATGTCACTACAATCATAAATAAGCCCACAATGAGCTTGTTGTATATTTTGAGGTTTGGAATTTGAAGCACTACCGGTAGCTATAAAGCCAAAGACTGAATTATGAAATATTATCTCAGAATTGGGCATTTGAATTTGCCCGGATCTCAAGAGTTGATAGAATATCTCTGCACCTAAAAGCACATCTATGTTACCTGGGCGGTAAAATTCAGGATCGGCGAGTTTAATATTACTCGGTAAATTCTCTTTTAGAATTTGTAATGAATCAATTGGAATCATATTACAAATTTTGGGAACGCATAAAAACTCTAATTTTATCTCGAAGTCACTTCCGTTAGACACTACCGCACTAACTCTAGAATTCACATTTATTTTGGCATTATTTAAACCCGATACTGCTACGGATATTTTTTCTTTTTTTATTTGCAATAAATCTGCTAACTCAATGGTTACCATCGAGCACATACTGCCACAGTCTATCAGACATCTGGCCTTTTTCAGATTTCCGTAACGATCCTTAACGGAAATAATCGCAGTTGAAAGTATCACCGTTTTTATTTTTTTTTCATCTCTTACTTTCACTGCTGCTCCGGAAAATATACTACGATCATTGCACAAATCAAAGCTCACGGCGTTTGGATTGAGACTCGATGACTCATCTCCGTGGCCTTGACCGTTTTTATCCCCTATTTCGCTAATGTTTAGTTTCTCGTTCTCGAAATGAAGCAATGTGGAATGCTTCTTCGAGCATTTTTGACACCTGAAAGTAGACGTACAATTTCGTACTGCATGAGATTTTAAACAGTTGAAACAAAGATTATGTTTTTTCACGAATTCACATCTATCTTTTACGGAAAGATTTAGAAATTCAGGACATCTATAAAGTCCGTGAAAATCTTGACTCTGGCATTTTACGCATTTAAATTTTGAGTTTTTAACATTAGATGTAGAAAGCATAGTCGTAACTTTATTTTGAAAGTTATGGCTCTTTTTAATTTCTTTTTCTTTTATTTTACTGTTTTGAAGGGTTCTCGCTTGGTTTTGCAAAAACGAAAGCAGTTGATTTAAAGTACCAAATTCTTCGGAATTAGTCAGTTCTTTTTCCCACCAATAACGAGTTGATTTATCCAACTTTTCGACAATTAAAAACACGATCATAGTTTCTGATAAATTCTCAACTTTATAATTTAGAACTTCTAGAGATCGAACACATTCATTTGTTACATCGATTAAATTTAGGATGGCACTCGATGATTCATTAATACTAGGGTGATGTAGAAGTTTTTTGATAATGGAATTTAATAGTTCTCTTTTATTCGAATATCTATCTTCTAGAAGTTTCCAGGCAATATTAAAATTAGCATCAGAAATAGATATGGAATTGATTACTCTTAAAGCCTCATCTCTGCAACTCGCTTTTAGATACTGTAACTTCATAGAATTAGAGATTGCTTTGTTTTGAATTACGCTTGCAGTAAACATGTCTTTAAACATTATCCAGTTTTCGATTTTACCGTTGAAATTCGGGATAGAAAGTGTCGGCAATTTCACTTCTGATAGAACATGGTCAACGTCTGAAGAATGTTCAGGATCAGATTTCTTATTTATTTTCCGGTTAACTTTTAATCTTAATTCGTCTATAGAATCGTCTATGATATTTTTCTCTTCGATGAATTCCTCTAATTCATCTGGTTTGCACGTTAAGAAAATTGAGTCAAATAACAGTTTAAAGTCATTGTGTAATTCACTGATTTTAGAGTTATATAATAACACAGTTGCTGAATTTACATCATCAATTATTGACGATGCCACTTTATTTTCAAGCCTTGTCAACGCACTTTTCAAAACTTTCTTTTTGGTTTTTAAAGGCTCCATTTTAAATGAATTTTTAAACTCTTAATCTCAAATTTGAATAACTATTGGAAATATGCGCTCACCTCCGGCTCGACGGACCATTTGGACGTTATCACAAGAGTAACTGGCTCGGATTTTGGATTAATACTCAAAGGAAAGAATGATACTCGCATCTTCCAATAGTTCACACTTTTATTCACGGTTACTCGTACACTACTGAGCTATGCTTGCTTTCGGTGGGGCAACACACTACGTGCGCGCCACCTATTGGTTACATATTTTACAACTTCTTAACATTTCCAATTTATAATAAATTGCTGAAATGTCGAAAAGAAGTACAACAGGCGCATTTATAATACACACATACATACATGCATACGTATACATACATAAAGCAAAAAGGTAAAGAGAAAAAATGTAAAGACAAATATTAGCAGATCCCATTTCATTCATTTTGTTACAACGTAACCTAAAGAATTCGAAATAAAATGTAAAGTAAAATTATGATTGCAATACCGTTACGTAAAGATCATGAATTCTCTTATTAAAATTAATCACTAAATTTGTATTGAAAAAAAGTTATTATCAACTAAAAATGTATTTCCAGTTTAAAATAAATTTCTGAAATGGCGAAAAGAAGTACCATAGGCGCATTTATAATACATTCATACATACATGCATACATATACATACAAACATACATAAAGCAAAAAAAAAACAGACACTAAAACGGAAATTGGCTAGATATCAGCAGAAAGTTATGGATAGTTCAGTTATTTCAGCATTTGAATAATTATAAAGAGAAATTATTCAAATAGATAAAGTAATATAATATTTTTTCGAAACAATTTTCTGATAGATAATTAATTATATATATTTCGAAATGAGTTTCATGCTGTTATTATGGATTCACTAAGGTAATTCTCGATTTCGAACTGACATTAATGTCTACATGTCTGCAATGAAAAAACTGTGAATAAAACAAGTGGGGATTTTTATATACTAATTATTGGAAAAAGAATAAAAAAATTTCACCAAGGACAGTTTCGTTACAAATCGAAAACTATTTATTACATTTAAAAAACATTTCGGCCTGAAGAGAATATTATTCGCACGAGTTCGATAAGCATATTAACGAATTTAAAATAATAAATTGGAGAATTAAGTTACCAAAGGTGAAAGAGGGAAAAAAACCTTTTTATCATCACATATCACATATATTAAGAATATCTGACGGCTGAAAGTAGAGAAAACCTTTGAAATCAGATACCTCTCCTGATTGCACGTGTCTGCCCTCCTTTTTTCATTGGCTTATCGCTACGCTTTAAGTGCTCCTCTCTATACATCTGCTTATATTCCGACCTCTAAGTTAAAGCAATGAATTCAAGGTAAAACGCAAAGTTTTATGCTATAAATGTTGGGAATAAGTCAAAATTCTCCTATTTATATTGGCAGCATCCACAATCGGGTTCAAATTTTTCGAGTCCAGCTAATTCGATGCAGTCACACAAGAGCAGAAATCTAAAACGACATGCTGCTAAGATGACTCATATTTGCGTATCATTGAAGAAGATGAATTTTTGTTTAACGCCGTACATATAAATAAGAAGTCAAATGTTAGATAATAAAAAAAGATCGACTGAACTTTTGATATGTTGGTTGACGTTGTGTGTATTTCAAGTAGATGTGCGTCATTCGATAACTATGTTTTTATTTTTCGTTCTGGTAACGAGATGTAAATAAATTTCAAGTTATTCTCTAATCGTCATTGCCTTGGATCTTTTTCTTAATAGATAAATGCAATTTACTAATTAGGTCAAATTTATCTCAAGAATACATTCAATAACTTGATGGTTTGGGGGATAAAAAATATTATGCTTATTATTAATTTTGTACTTGAATAGGTAAGGTTTCAATTTAAAAAAAAGGAAAAAAAAAATCGTGTTCTAATATTCAGTCAGCCCTTTTCTTCAGAGTCTGGTATCCTGATCAGATACGGTGGGATGAATTTTTACTTTCTTGTCTATAAAGTATAAAAAAGCCTCACAATCGTCAAAAAATTTGAACTCACAATTTTGACGAATATACACGTTTTAGACCTCCTCCATTTGAAAAATGTCTGCCTCTGACAAAGCTAAGTTAAAAAAGCTTTGAACTAGAAGGATAAAATTTCGAATATGATTTTAACACCAAATTTGTAGATTTCTGTCAAATTTTGACCTTAATCTATTCGGAAGAAGTCTGTCTGTCCGACTTTACTAACATAAACAAAAATTAAGTGTACTAGATAGATCAAATCTGGTACACAGCTTTAACATTTATACTGTAGAGTACTGTATGTCTGTCATATCACATTTATGTTACCAGTATGTCACATTTATATACCATTACAGGCATATAAGCGTCATAACTCAAAAACGGAATTAGTTAATAACTTGAAACTTAGTTTGTAATTTTCTGACAACGTTTGAGGTTCTGCGTCGAATTTTGATTTCAATCGGTTGGGAACAAAGAGGTCTAAAACGCAGATTCGATTTTCGGGTACTGTTAATCACATGCTAAACACCAACAAACTTGCCGAAGACCGCATATTAACTACAGTTAAAATATTAAATTCACTCTAAAGATTAATATTACATACCTAATGAAAGCCTGACTGTGCGAACAAGGTCGTAGCATTGTCTGTTGCACTATATTGTACAATATTATAATATATTAAACAGTATTGCGAATATTGTACAATATTTGTGTGCGACTAGGGTACTCAATATCTGCAATAATAAGGAGTAGGGAATAGCATCTTTATTATAGAGGATTCGAAAAAGTTTAGGGATGCCACTTCTGCTGGTTTTGAATCAGATACAGAATCTGAAATTCATGATGATGTTGATGGAGGGTGCGATTTCATTAGTGATGACCCAAAACATTTCATGCGGTTTGAGTTAAACGCAGCCATTGATTTAAAATTTCTAAGAATTAGGCGAAAGTTCCAGATTTACCACATACATTTTATTTCTTTTTCATTTTACAAATGAAAAAATGAGTTCAATCCATTTTTTTATTACAACAGAAAGATTTTGTTTTATTTTTTAACAATATTCTAGAAATTTTCATAACCATTCCAGATTACAATGCAAACTTCATAAATAAGATTTTTTAACAGTTTATCAAAAAGAAGTTTTAAAATAGTACTGTTAGGAAACGGAAATGAATATACAATCATGCATGTTTGATATTCAGTTCATTTGGAAGAATACCACTTAAACCTGGCATTTATCCTGGATGAACTGTCTTATTCCGGTCACAAATTAACAGTTTGCGAGAAATTGAAAGTACCTTATTTTACTACATCATCAGAAAAAGTACATGAAATTTCTCGGCTGTTTGTGTGTGTGTGAATGGATAACCAGGTCAAAAAACGTGTAATAAGAAAGAATGGCCTTATTGTGGATGGATTTTAACTTGAAGAGGGAATCTTTAGTGCTGAGGCATGAATTATGGCCATAACGTGAGCCAACCCCTCACCATCCAGGAACGATACAATGGCTTATCAGGACAAAAAACATGTAATAAGAAAAAATGGCCTTATTGTGGATGGATTTTAACTTGAGGTAAGCATCTTTAGTGTCGGGGTATGAATTATGGCCACAACGTGAACCAATCCCTCACCATCTAGGGATGATACGATGGTTTACCAGGACAAAAAAAACATGTAATAAGAAATAATGGCCTTATTGTGAATGGATTTTAACTTGATGTTGGAATCTTTAGTGTCTGTGCATGAATTATGGCCACAACGTGAGCCAACCCTTTACCATGAAGGGACAACGATACGACGCAATAGAATTTCGTTCTGTGATCTGTGATACCGAATACATCGTAACACGATTTAATTTGTAAAAGCCAATGTCTTAGTTTGGTGCCCTGAAAGCCAAGATGGAAACTTCTGTAGGGGAAATCATCTTCAACTTTCAATGCAGGGAAATTTTCTGAGGTTAATTTAGGTTTAGTTTGCGAATCAGTTATGAAAACAATAAAAAAGTAAAAAATTCAAATATTCAATTTTAAAAATACAAAAACTTTAGCAGTGTCCGGTTGCAAGGAAATTCCACAGCACCAGGCTTAACCAGAAAAATGCATCTGAAACAAACGAAATCTTAAATACTAAAATTATGGTTATTAAATTTAAACAAGTCACCAGTGTATTATGTGAAAATTAAGCCAGTGTATCTGTAGCGTGTTAATTTGATGGAAGAGCCAAATCCTAACAATAATTTTATAAATAAAAACTTAAAAATCCACCTTAATGAAAGCAAGAAGGCTTTAGTAGCTTACAGCTGCGCAATGCCGCAACAATGTTGGTGCGAGCTTTTATAATAGAAAAGGCTTAACAAATGCGCTTATGACAAGCTTAACAAATGCGGGGTAACAATAAAATTCATAACCATCGTGCGGCACTATGAATCTAACGTCTTCCTTGATCTCAGGAAAACATTAGATCACAGAATTAAAAGTATTCAAAGAAAAACATTAGATCTCAGGAAAACGTTAGATCTCAGAACTAAACGTATTCAAAGAAAAATTCTGGTTAATAAAAATAAATGTTTACTTTCTGTTATAAAACAATTGGCAAGATTTTACCAAAGAAAGGGAAATACTTAAAATATTTTTAAAACTTTGCTATCAATTTCCAGGTTTATCTGAATTAAAACTAAAGGAAAGTCTATTTATAAGATGAGATGTCAGAAAGAAAATGAAATATAAAAATTGTGAAATTAAAATGAAAACAACACATGAAGTCTATAATCTTTCAATAATAATTTATTATATTCTATTAAGGCAAATCTATCGTAAAAAGAAGAATATAAAATTTGAAGATTTTAGGCTGTAGGTTAAAATTTAATATTCTTAATTTATATCTGGATTATTTTCTTGAAAATTAACTCATAAAAGGCGGGAGTCGTAGCACTGCGATTTAATCCGCGTTATCTAGCATACTTTCGTCAACATCCACAGCCTTTAATGCAGGGCTTCGAACCGTAATTTTTTTTGTTCCGGTTTTCGTTTCGGTTCAACTAAAAAATTAATATCGGTTCAATTTCGGTTTTCGCTCCGCCAAAAATAACGGTTTTCGGTTCAGTTTCAAATGAATAATTTCATTTTATGTATATTCTTATTTGTACTAAAAATATAATTCTATCATAAACAAAAAATGTAATTCTATCAAAATTTAGAAGATTTTATTCTTTTTTTAATTGGTACACTATGTGAATGGATACAAACAGCAGGTACGATAAGAGCGGTGAGCAGAGGACGGCGAGCATTGGCATTGTTATCCATTATCAAAATCGCATTTGATAACTAGGTTCATGATTACCCACATTCGTCGTTTGACTCTCACATCGTACACTTGGCCTTGCAATAATTATGTAAAAAAAATATTATTTATTTAACATATGAAAATTGCCTCTAATTATTAATATATCTTCTAACGTCTAAAATCTTTTTGAATCCTGAATATTCTAACATTTCAAATGAACAGCCATTAACAGTAATAAGTTCAATACATGCTTTAAGGACTATTTCCTTGTTTAATTTTACTTTCAAAAATTCTGATTTTACGTATTTATCCAAAGTTTCTTGTGAACCGCTGGATCCGCTGGTACTTGGAGTAGCTTCATCTCTTATGTTCAACTTAATTTTCTTTTTTTGCTGTACAGTTTTAAATTCATTACTATGATGTCTTTTTAAATGTCGTTCTAAATTGGCAGCATCGCCTAATGAAATACTACTATTACGAAACATTTGAATCGCCGCCATTACCAAACACCCATTTGATGCGCAGAAGATTTGATAGATGCTTCATGCTACGTCACTTAGGGCCTCTCCTGTCTATTTACTCCTCCCTGATCTAAACAGTCTATACAAACATCCGTGGATGATCGCATGCTGAGATGTGAAAAATAAAATATAACTCGATATTTTTCTTAAAAAATCATCTATACTTCTAGTTTAATCAACTGAATTAAATATGTCTTCTACAAGTAGTTTCATGCGAAACAGAAAAATACTAGTGAATATCAAAATAGGAAATCAAGAAGCAGTATACATGTAATGATAATTATAAAGTTGACGTTAAATTAGAAAATATTGATAAGTTGGTAACAGTAACAAAATGACTGAAAGATATATCGAACCGAAATAAACCGGTATTTTTTTTCGGTTCAGTTCCGGTTTTCGTTCCGACCAAAATAACGGTTTTTTCCGGTTTTCGGTTCAGTTCCGGTTCGAAGCCCTGCTTTAATGTGTTAAGATGCAATTAATGAGAAAAAGAGGAAATATTTCACCGCGATATAAAGGAAATGAAGGGGTGAAAGAACAATTAAATGCTCAACAGGATATACAACAACAACGGATACTGATGGAAACTATAAAGAGATAATCCCAGAAAAGCTCACAAAAGAACTAAAAGAAAACGTTACTATAAAGTCTATAATATTCTACACATATTTAAAAATTACCTGAATTATGCTTTATGTAAATTTACAAAATAAGAATTTTTTCAAAAAAAATTAAAATCTTGCTATTTTAACTTTTTTTTCGAAATAAGCAATCACTTTATAAAAAAAAGCCATACAAGATAGTAGTTGATAGATTTCATTTTTTTAAAATTAATTCTAAAATCAGCATAAATGTCAGTCCTAAAAATTAAAACATTAAAAAATATATATACTATATATATATATATATATATTTGGAGGGCCATGCATTTAACAGAATAAATGACAATGGGCAATTTTTATATTTTTGATGTCAAATTATTATGTGCAATTTTAAATATTGCAATGTAATGAGTTCTTTTATACAAACTTAGTAAATAGAGAAATGATGAAAAATATGCAACCAGTTTTATGTTATTTGCAGTATAATTTCTCTCTGATGAATACAAACTGGTCATGCTCAAAATTAGTTTCATATCAATAATTTGAATTTGGTGATTGTATATTAATTTTTTCAGTTCAGTTTGTGGCGTACTTAAGATATCACGATTAATTTATGACGTAGTAAAATTATCATACTGATAGTCCAAAAGAAATCAAACAGCAGAAAAATGCAGTCCAAAATTAAATGGTATCTACTATTTTGATCACAAAATCCATGTACCGAGTCTTCCTTTTAACTCCTTATATATTTTTTGTTATGATTTCATAAACCTGGACAGACAAACAGTTGGATTAACCACTAACGGATGTGGTTAAATGTATTATTCTATTTCTTTAACTTTATTATTCAAGTATACTTTAGGGTAGATAATATTTTTGTCTACAGCAAAAATAAATAAATTTCGGAGCTATCCAACTTGAGAGCATCCAGCGTATAGCTGGCCATATGAAAAACATGGATTTTCAAAGTTCAATTGACCTTGCATTTTGAGTATAGTCATCGAAAATGAAAGCTCAGTTTTATTATATTCAAAATATATGCGAATAATTATAGTATGCCAATAAATCTCGTGAAAGAGTAAGCAATAAGTTGGCGAAGTTTCATCGTAATCGGACGAACGGTACGGTAACGCATAAATTTTGTACAATCAATAATTTATTTTTATATATCAGACATAATAACCTATGCCTATAACCTTTATGGAAGTGCAAGCAATGTGCTGGAAAGTTTTATCGCAATCGGAAGAACGGTACGCAGAGGATAAAATAGGAACAAATAAAAATTCAATTTTATATATGAGATTTACTCTATGTATTTAATTTGCAGGCCCTTGTACTTAACAGAGAAAATAACATAAAATTTTTTTTTGATGACAGTTGAATTATTATGCGCAATTTTAATTATTGGAATCTAATCATTTCCTTCATACAAATAGTAAATAGAGAGTTGCTGAAAAATACACAATCAATTTTATCTTATTTGCTGCATAATGTCTCTCTAACGAACACAAGCATAAATTTTACTCTTATATCAGCAGGCATTCAAGATGCCGTTTAACGAGCACCCAAGGAGTGTGTTTACATTTTAAAATATCTCATTTTGAACAAAAGAACCACTTACACTATCACATTCTACTGTCATTTCTATACAGTAGAAAGTCTATATCAAACCCAGCCTCCCCCCCCAAAAAAAAAACTTCTTTTAGCACATTAAAAATATCACGAAGCTAGTCTTTTTTAACTCCCCTTGATTCGTTTATGGTAACTCCTCCTCCTCTGACGTCACTAGAGCCTACAGGTACTGCAATTGTCTTATGTTCGATTATAGGAATTAGATATGCCCATTTCTTACAAATATAAATATCTTTATAAACACAAAGCCTAGAGACAAGCACAAACAACACCACATAAAAGAGAATGATGCAGAAGCGTCTTTTACAGGCCAGACAGAATAACTTTGACTTATCTTACGTCGCAAGGGATGTGATGTCACAATTGAGATCAAATTGATATAATACAATGGCGTCGCAACTATTTTTTATCGCTGTCGGGTGCTCTCAGAATCGAGAAATAATTTTTACTTATAAGTTTCATTTTCATGTTCTCCGTTGCGTTCTTCGTTTCCTCGTTTAAATCCTGAGACTAAGCTTTTTCACCATACATATTTCCTTATTCCCACATTGATTAATGATGAAGTTATTTATAAATATGTGATGTATGGAGGGCAGTAGCGAGTATTTTATTTTTGAAGGATCATAATTCAGTGAAAATACCGACATTATTGATGAATAACGCCCATTTAAAAAACTGAAATTTTAATTGTGTTTACTTCACAAATCTGTTTTCAAAATTCAGTGCAATTCTTAAGGTATGCGACTACAGTAAAAGCTCTTTATTCGTGGGGTATATGTTCCATAAATATGCCACGAATACAGAAACCGTGAATACGGAATGGTAATTTATATGAGATTATAGGGGATATGTTCCTAGGTGACAGTATATATATATATATATATATATATATATTTAAATTTTTTGAACATTTTGATTAATTATCTTAAACCTTTTTTTGAAAGCTTCTTCCATTCAGACTGATACGCAGCAGTCGCATTAGCAATTTGCCCTTAAAAATAAGACTTCGATCCATAGACGGATCAAAGTTTATTAAAAAATCACAAAACTCATTTGCCATTCTTAAACCTTCACTAAGATTTTTCAAATTAAATCTCACGTTTCCAGTGCTTGTTGAAGCCTCTTCTTCAATGGGCTGTGGATTTAACATTTTCTCCAAACCGGTTTCAGTCAGATCTTCATTTTGCGATTCAAGCAATTCCTGATTGTCACTCGATTCTATCTGTTCCAACCCATCTTGTCCTATTTCATTCGCGATTTCGGCTATGTTTGCAGTTTGCATTTAACAACATACTTTAGACAAAGTTGTAATGAGATCTTATTTTTTTTCTAGTTCATTTGAAGGCATTTACAAAGGATATTGGGCTGGATACCTATTGGAATCCTTTTATTATTATGTATGAACTTATTAGATCTGCGAATAAAGAAATTTTTAGCCGCGAATATAGGAATTGGGTCGCATTTTTTTAATCCGCGAGTAGGGAAAAAGCGAATGAAGAAGCCCGAATAAGGAGCTTTTACTGTACTTTAAAAGCACTGGTTATCGACCACATCGGCTAATTATTTAATTATTGTTATTTTTTGTAATTCATTCTTTCCTCTTCCCAAAGCGGTTTATCTTTTCTAGGGAAAGGCAGGCCTCGCCTATAATCCAGGGGAATTTTAAGTAAAACACATTTTTCGGCTAAATTATATGTATTTAACTTCAATTTTCTCTGAATTTTATCGCTCACAAATTCTTCACCGTTAACGGGATATCTCAACAACCAATAGAGGTTTTTACATAAAAATATCAGCGTGTGTTTTAAATAGTATTGGCAATGAAATGAACCAAACTTTTTGTTATTGGTGATGTACTTTTTCATTTACAGGTGTTTTTAGAAAAAGGAATTTGTTAATTCATGGAAAAAAGGCATTACATACTATATTTTTGCCCGTAACTTCTTTTCATCACAAAATGTTGGTTCATTTCAATAATCATTATACTTTATAACTTGTATACAAAGAAAATAAGATTACTCTTTAATAATTTTGAGTGGAATGTTAATCGTTTTGGTGAAAGTTCCTTAAAATTTACAACAAATTTTCCTATTTCTTAAAATATATTATATTTTCAAATAATTTTGTTGTATTTATAGCATTTTGTATTACTATTGACAATATATCTAAAAAACATAGTTTAAAATAGTTTTTAAAAAATCCAATTTTTCAAAAATTTTCCTTCGGATACGTAGTCGGATACCTTAAAGCTCGTCTGAAAGTCATTCTGAAGGTTATGTTAATTCTTTCTTCGGCATATTTTTTATATTGGGTATATTTATTTACAATTTTATCATTATAAAATTAGCATTAGCTCTTTTGCGTGGATTCAAATATAAATATGATTGACCTTCATTAATATCACCACTCCTGGGAACAGTGCCAATGAAATCATTTATAATCATTAACCGAATTAAAATATAAATATGATTGATTCAGTTTATGTCGATCATTAACTGAATTAAAATATAAATATGATTGACCTTCATTCATTCCACAGCTCCCAGAAACAATGCCAATGAAATCATTTATAATCATTAAACGAATTAAAAAATAAACATGATTGATTCTGTTTATGTCGATCATTAACTAAACCAAAATATAAATATGTTTGACCTTCATTAATTTCCCAGCTCCTAGAAACAGGGCCAATAAGATCCTTAACAGAATTAAAACATAAATATGATTAATTCAGTTTATGTCAATCGTTAACTGAATTAAAATATAAATATTATTGACATTCATTCATTCCACAGCTCCCAGAAACAGTGCCAATAAAATCATTTATAACCATTAACCTAATTACAATCTAAATATGATTGATTCAGGTTATGTCAACCATTATCTGAATTAAAATATAAGCATGATTGATTCAGTTTATGTTGATCATTAACTGAATTAAAATATAAACATGATTGATTCAGTTTATGTTGATCATTAACTGAATTAAAATATAAACATGATTGATTCAGTTTATGTCGATCATTAACTAGATTAAAATATAAATATGATTGACCTTCATTAATTTCATATCTCCTAGAAACAGTGTCGATAAAATCATTTATAATCATAAACTGGATTAAAATTTATAATTTAATATTCTGCGCATTAAATTTATTTTTAAGCGCAATATTTTTCACATTCGTTCATAAAACTCTTATGCCTCTCATGACTTAGAAAAATAAT
>JAPMOQ010050152.1:61877-77597 GCA_026543055.1 Argiope trifasciata
ATTTATTACTGACACGTTACATTTTCTTGTTCTTAATTTTTATTTTTTAATTTAATTTTATTCTTATATTAATCCTTCATAACTCTTATTTATTTTTTTTTTTTTTGTCACGAGTTGAATAGTTACTTCTGTAAGCCCTATTTAATACTTTGTGGTGCACGGGGATTTTAAAAAGGCTTCAGTAAAAAAAAATCTGCAACAACAGAAGTAAATCACACTAATATTATTTTAATTGGAAGTACAAGAATAACTAAAAACTTTACTATTATACATTGCAAAATGTATTTTTCCATAGTAAATAAAGAGTTTTGAATTGTTAGTGTTTAGTTTTATTATTTCCCTAATAATCACAGGTCAAAATTATTTGACGGCACCTCTGTACCTCATTAAATATTTCATTAGAAAAATGGCATTTTGATCCATAAAGCTCACTACCTCTATTCTATATCTGCACCAAAATGGCTTTTGGTATGATCGGGATATCTTATCGCATGTTTCACGTATCTTATTTCATTTTCTGGAATAACTGTCACTTATTTTTGAATCAATGAATTCTGGAATATTTATCATTTCCAGCCAGATTTTACCTGCCTTTTCTAGAATGAAAAGATAAATTTATAAATAAAAGAATGGATTTAATAACACACAATAATACAGATGATTATGTCATATCCGTGTTTCCATGGAAAGGGGGTGCAGTAGCTTCTGACCGCTAAAGACTGCTGAGCTCTCAGAGGACAAATGTCTGCCTTCTAGCTCATATGAAGATGATACACACACATTCGCTTGCGCAGCTCCTTTTTACAGGGGGGCACATTCATACATCTCACAGATAGAACACAGAACAACCTTTCCTGAACTGGGACACCCAGATCACGGCGAAAACACGCTACCCCTGTGCCAGGAAGCCGGTAACAAGACTGGTACAATATTAATAATATTTATGATATATGGCTTGATAATATTGAATTTCAGTTGAGAAATTCTGGACTGATCAATAGAGTAAATTTGATTAAAAAGAAGTATTTATGTTGAATTACTGAATGACATCTGTTCGTGCTGATTTCTAGAACAAATTCAGTTCTAAACATTTATTGTTTAAAATCTAAAATTCGCACTACTCATAAAAATGTTTGAGATTATCACTATTATTTAGGTTATTATTATGATGATAATTTATGGTACAAATTAAGTTCTAAAAAATTTATATTGAAAGTCTAAAATTCACACTACCGAAAAAATGTGGGTGTTTAATATTATTATTATTAACTATAAATCTAAAAGTGGATTAACAGTTTATAATTGCATTAATATATTGCGAATATAATAAAAGGATCATGGATGTATTTTGTTGACATCCTTAGTAACTTTTCAAATTTATATTAAAATTAAAATCGCTTTAAATTTTTTAAATTCCTAAAATTAGTTCCCACTCTCCCTATATATGTTTATTTATTTATTTTGTTCAAATCTTAAATCGTTAATGAAACACTTTTTATTTATCCACTCAAGTTCAAATATACTTTTTAAATTTGTAGTGGATGATACTTAACGTTAACACAGTTTTTTAATTGTTAATTCATTCATTAAATTTAATTAATTTTTAATGCTTTAAAATAGAGTTTTAACAGTTTTTAATGAACATTGAAAGCAACAGGCAGTAGCTCAATCGGTAAAATGCAATGGTCTCAGTATTTTCACACGAAGGTGAAGAAAGCGAGTACAATTCTTGCAAAAATTAATAATTTTTTTATGCTTAATAATTTTTTTGATAATTATTTAGTAAAAGAATAACTAGACTACTTTTTTTCTTTGCTGACCTAAGTAGGAATTGAATTATTTTTCAATTACTTGTTTTATTTTAATTTTTATCTATAATTTTTAAAAAATATTTGCACTGAATATTTTTGTCCTAAATGTTAATTTACTTTAAAAAAGGATAATCAAATTTATGGAATTTTTTTTCATTTATCCTGAAGTATAATGTAGAACATAAACCAGTCATTACAGAAATTAGCATGCATAGTATATAACTTTTGAACATAATATATAATTATGTTATATATACATAATATATAACATAGTATTTCACTTAAATGACTTACCAAAAAGCAATTATTGAAAACTGCCCTCTCAAACTTTTAAAAATTTTATTTTGATATATTTAAATGTTTATATTTTAAAAGAAATTTCATATCAAAGAAATTATATTTTCTTATTATCACATAGGCATTGCATTTGTGTATTTGCACGTTGCATTGTATTTGTATTTAATCATCATTAGCATCATATAATATGCCTGTATATTTTAAAGCCTAGAATTTATTAGAATTTCATATTTATGATACAATTAAATGCTTATATTTAAATAAATTGTCTTGATTAAAATGATAAGTCAGCTGAGTTAAACTGTTTTCAGAAATAAATTGATTCCATGAACGCACGAATCACAATATTAATGCTATATTTCTAAAAAGAAATATTTTTAACGAACACAAATTGATGTTTCGTTTCTTAGCAATTTCTATGTGAGTCACTTTTTAAATGAATATTGAAATCCCTTTCATTTGCAACAGATATCACGAACTTGTGAATTTTTAAAGAGCTAAATTGCATATTTATGAAAAACAGCATGGCATCAAAAATTTCCATTCCCGATGAAAACAAAAGGATTTCATTCAGTAGATACAATCATACTACAATAACTATAAGAAATGAATTGATTCTGAGCTTCATATAAATAAGGAAATTATACTTTTAATAAAATATCTAAGTATCGGCATATTTGGTTTTTATGAAATATATATGAATAATTATTGACAAAATATGTTGCATGAAACAAAATTCAAAATAGCACTGCTGATTAAGTTAACATCAAATATTTTTTTATATTTTTTTATATTTATAGGCCTTTTTGAGTCACATTTTTATATGACTTACTTTATTTTATATCTTATCCCTACTAATAATAGTGAATGTTTGTGAGCTAAATGGATGACGTTTTATAGACCAGGCCATTTGATATACAAAAACCAAATTTGATAGAATTTTGAATATATTTTGAATAAGTTGGGAATATGGAATTTAAAAATAATTAATTAGAATGTTATTTAATTAAAATTTACATTGAATTTTGGAATTTTTTTCGTGATAACACCCGAGAATATTATAGCATAAAAGTAAATCTTGCGTCATTTCAAATTTTTGAAGTATTTTCTTTTTGATTATTGCAATTTAATAACTATGCTTTGTTGAATTTTGATAATTTTTTGAAAAGAACTTTTTGACCTAATTACTATCAATAGATTCAAGTATTTCATCACGTGAATTTCTTCCATTACCGGAAACGTAAGAAGAATTATGTTTAAAATATGTTGAGCCATGGGAAAATATGAAGTTACAATACCGCTAGATTTATAAATTAGAGGAACCACATATATATTATCATGTAGGAACATAATGTTGCTTTAATTTGAGTTTTTGAAACCATAAAGTGAATGGACAGAAAAGTGTCCATGTATCGCTTTTAATGCATCAATATTTCGTTATTTTATTATTAGAAAATGATAAACAAGTTTGAACATTTGAAGTTGTAACAAAAAGTAACAACTTGGAGCGAGTGTCAGCCTTAAATCCGATTCTCCTCTCTGGCCAATAAAGGGCCAGCTCGTTACAAGTTATATCCAGAAGAGGAGCAGGTAATAAAATGGGAATGAAAGCGAATTATTTAATTAAAATTTACGTTGAATTTTGGAATTTTTTCGTGATAACACCCGAGAATATTATAGATTTATAAATTAGAGGAACCACATATATATTATCATGTAGGAACATAATGTTGCTTTAATTTGAGTTTTTGAAACCATAAAGTAAATGGACAGAAAAGTATCTATGCATCGCTTTTAACGCATCAATATTTCGTTATTTTATTATTAGAAAATAATAAACAAGTTTGAACATTTGAAGTTGTAACAAAAAGTAACAACTTGGAGCGAGTGTCAGCCTTAAATCCGATTCTCCTCTCTGGCCAATAAAGGGCCAGCTCGTTACAAGTTATATCCAGAAGAGGCGCAGGTAATAAAATGGGAATGAAAGCGAAACAAAAAGAAAAAGTATCAAAAACTATACAATTTTTTTAAAAAATTTTTTAATTTAATGATTACTGCATAGTCAGTTTAAAGAAAATGACAATAATTCGGACGAAAAGGAGTCAAACAATGTCACGTGTACGACAAGATTTAGTTACAGTCAGTTAACAGAAAATGACAGTAATTCGGTCGTAATGGAGTCAAACAACGCCACTTGCACAAGATTTAGTCATAGCTGACAATATTTAGTCATAATCAGTTAAAAGAAAATGACAATAATTCGAACGAAATGGAGTCAAACGATTTCACGTTGACGACAAGATTTAGTCATAGTTGTCTACTCCGATCTGTCTGAAGGCATGCGGGAAAATCTGAATAATCAGAGAACATCGACAGTATTGACAAGAGCTATGGTGAATTTTAACAACCATAATTGACTACGACACAATCTCTCACCTGACAGGCTCGTATACGAAGGGGGGGGGGGTAACCACTCCACATCATTTCTCTACTCATAATGGTGAGGAGAATCAACCACATTCAGGAAACGTCCGATCTCCATGTTTGAGGTACCTTCTAGGAGAAGAAGATGCAAGAAATATCCTGACCAAGCCAGAGGCCATTTGGGAAACTTGATGGGGCCACGAAAGAGTAACCCTACCTAGCACGAAAGAGCAAATGACACATTATGACAATGTACACTTGTAAAAAACAAAGAACCATCTAGAGAAAACGCATATTAAAACATAAAAAATATTTTTTTAAAAATATTACATTTTAAATTGTGGAACATTAAAAATGCGTAAAATACATTAAGACTACATTAAAAACACTAGTTTTAGTCCACATTGGCAGTCCACAATATTATTATTTCTTGTAGTTCAGACTTTCTGCTTCCCAAAACGGTTCATCTTTTCTAGAAAAGGGAAGGCCTGAGCTATCATCCAAGAGAATTTTAAACAAAATCTATTTTTCAGCTAAAATTTGTCCTTAATTTCAATTTTAATTTTCAAAAAAAATTCTCCAACGTTAACATGATATCTGGAAAATTAATAGAATTAATTATTTAAAATTTACAGAGTGTTTGTTAAATGAAATTGGCATTGAAACAAACCAAAAGTTTTATTGCAAGTGAAATACCTTTTCATTTATAGGTGTTATTAGAAAAGTTCAGTTGTGGATTTATGAAAAAAAAAATGCAAATAATACTTATATTTTTACCCATAACTTCTTTGCATCTCAAAATGTTTCTGAGAATTTGGTTCATTTCCCTCATTATTATATTCTAAAGCTTATGTGCAAAAAAAATAGGATTGCTGCAGTGTAGATTGTTAACCGTTTTAGTTAGATTTCATTAAAGTTTATTACAAATTTTCCTATTTCTCAAAATATATTATATTTTCAAATATTTTTTTCTATTTATAGGGTTTAAAATTGACAATACATCGAAAAATCATAAATAGTTTTTAATAAATCCAATTTTCAAAAACATTTCTAGAACGTATTCGGATTAAATGCATTTTTTTTTACATTAGGAAAGAACTAAAGACAAGAGCTTGGATAAAACGTCCCTAATAAAAAAACATCAAATTTCTTGGCCATTTGTGTTATCGCCACAGAACTCAGGGTGTTATCATGTGATTTATACAATCTTAATCGCTGTCATACGGACAATCCAGCTTTTATCAGAGAAACTATCTTGACGTAAGGAAAATGCACCATGTCTAGTTTGTACCTGGTTAAGATAAAAATCATTTTCATTTCAGTTAACAAAAACATTTTTGAAATGTTGATAAGATGTCCTACTCTTGGCGGTGTTAGACATTTGTCAGATCCATGCAGAAGATATTTGAATCTGAACCTTCTGATTCAGTTCGTGTTGTTTTTGCACTTTCAACCCATAATCGCAAGAAACAACCCATAAACAGGATTCGAGCCCGACCTTTCAAAGTTAGGTTATTTGTTTTGGGCAGTATTTATTATGCAAATTTTGTGAACTTGAATCGTATAAATACGTGTACGTTAAAGATCAGGGAAGAGATATTAGACCATGTTGTTGATCTGCTGTACATCCAATTTAAAATGATTTCCCAAGTTTTTATATTGAAACAGTAAAGTTCGAATCTGCTTTAAAGGCTGTTTTTCAAAGTTTGGTGATGTAAACTTACGTTGTACTTTTTTTAAAATTCAACCTATTATTTGTTGCTCCAAGAACGAGCTAATGAACTTTTACTTCAATAAATATGGCTTGTTATGGATATTACTCTCCACATTAAGCTCCCTCGACAATAAATTCTTCTGCAAAGCTTTGCAAACTTTCGGGTCAATTTAACCTGAATGATAGCAGGCGGAATTATTCCATCTCTCCTGCCAGTTCTTAATTATTAGATTTTAAATGCCATTTCTGAGTTGGAATTTGGGCTCATGGAAAGATATATCTTGAATTTCCAAGTTTAAAACTTCCTAGGCTAGTGAATGTGCTTCTTCATTTCCAATATACCTCTGGTTAGCTCTGATTCGAACCATTTCTTTACCACGTTCAGCAACTTTTTCTTTTATATCCAATAATATTAATTTTCGTTTCACCAACAGACGCCAGGGAATCTTGAATCAGAAATTATCTTTGCCTTTTTTATATTGGGTTGAGCAGTACAATCTTTTATAATGCTCTCTTTCTGGAAGGAAAAGGAGTCAATGAATTTTTTAGAGCCTCTAAATGAAAACTGTTGCTACAAAAAAGATTTATATAAAATGAAAACTCTTTAGCCTGAAGTAAAAGAAGAAATTTTGTCTTAATCTAACTCTCTAGTATTAAGCTTTGCAAACACATTTATGGTATTGTTAATTTGGCAGATATCATTTATCTTTTTTTCTCAGTAGTGGTGAGGAACATAATTTTTGAAAATATTCATTTAACAATGCCATATATTCATAAAGTATTTATAAAATTTCTGAGCCACCATAAGCAAGTTCTGGTGGAACAAATTATAAATCTAACCAGTAAGGCACCGTTCTGGCATTGTGGCTTAGAAATAGAGCGTCTTCTGGGGTTCGAGTCCTGGTTCATGCCTGGTTCCCTATAAGAGAGTTCGATGTCAAATTGACTCGTCTCCGTATAGGACATACACGTTTCACACATAAGCACTTCATTTTTGGAGAAAGCGCACCCGTACGTTCCACTTGTCATACTAATGTTACTGTCAAGCATATTTTGATCGAATGTCCTTCTTTTAATTCCCATCGCCAAATTTTTTAAAATTCTTATCGGTTACTTTGCGTGACTTGATGGATGAAACATACTATCAAAATCTTTTTAATTATGGAAAAGCTTTTTAACAGTATATTTGACAACCTATGCTCTTTGATTGCATTGGAAATTTTCGAGCAATTTTGCCAATTTTACCAAGTTTTAGCACATGTTTTCGAAACTACTATTTACCTTTGAATATTTTCATGTTCTTTTTTTTAACTATTAATTATATACATGGTGCAGTTTAGCCAGATATAAGTCTTGCGCAAAAAAAAAAAATCCCAAAATCCCAAATACCAATACCATTATGCATGGTTGTTCTTCAATTTCGGTTTGACTGTAAGGCTTGCGAATGTGATCCCTCCCCCCTGTAAAGAGGGGATGTACAAGTGAGTGCCATCTTCATATGAGCTATGGTACTTTTAAAGTTGGAAGATATCATTTCATCTTTTTTCTCAGTAGTTTTATCTGAGGAATACAATTTTTGAGAATATGCATCTTACAATGTCATACAATCAGAAAGTATTTATAAAATTACTGCACCCCCATAAGCAAGCTCTGATAGAACAAATTATAAATCTGACCAGTAAGGCACCGTGCTGGCTTTGTGGCCTAGGAGTAAAGCGTCTTCTGGGCGTCCAGAGTTCGAGTCCTGGTTCAGGCCTATTTTTTCTTCAATTTGGGTTCTGACTGTAAAGTTTGTGAAAAAGTTCCCTCCCCCTTGTAAAGAGGGGGTGGTCAAGTGAGTGCCATCCTCATATGAGCTATGGTACTGTTAAAGTTGAAAGATATCATTTCACTTTTTTCTCAGTAGTTTTCTCTGAAAAAAATAATTTTTGAAAATATTCATCTTATAATGTCATACATTCAGCAAGTATCTATAAAATTACTGCTCCACCCTAAGCAAGTTCTGATGGAACAAACTATAAATCTGTCCAGAAAGGCACCGTGCTGTCTTTGTGGCCTAGGAGTAGAGCGTCTTCTGGGTGTCCATGGTTCGAATCCTGGTTCAGACATGGTTGTTCTTCAATTTGTGCTCTGATTGTAAAGTTTGTGAATGGGCCCTCTCTTTTCCTGTAAAGAGGGGTTGTGGAAGTGAGTGTCATCTACATATGAACTAGAAGTCAGAATTAGATTTCTGCCCTCAGGTGTTCGGGGCAAAAACTGATGCCCCCCCCGTGATATCGTGTCCGTCATCATCATCACCAGTAAGGTTGATTATGGTTAACTTAAGAGCGACGTGAAAGAAAAAGGACTTCTGAGAAAAATGTGACGTATAAATTTGGACAACAATATTTTACTTAATTTAATCGATGCTTTACTTCACGCAAATGTTGTTAAACATAGAAAAAATTCAGCATTTTCGGTCTTCTATATCAAATAAAACATAAAACATACTTTAGACTTATTTTTAACTCCGATAATAACAGTTTTGAAACAGTAAATTATTCAAAAACAATGATTCGTTTCATGTGCTAGAGATATAATCACCCACGGTTATTGAAGAATTTTCTTTCAAATAATAATAAACTGGATAAAATTTGTCAGGAGAGCGTTTGGAAGGCTAAAGGTTAAAAAGGAAGACTTATTCATTAACAGGTGAATTTGCTTTCAAAAATATTGAACATGTAAAGAGTTTTCATAATGATGTACAAGCACGCAATTTTTTTATTGATTACTAATGCAAAAACAGCACCGATAAACTAACAACTATTGTCTTTTCCAGATGTCAGTTAATTGTAAAGAATAGTTAGTACTCAAATAGCACACAAATTTACAAATTTTGTCATGACACGAATTTATATGAGATGCATTTGTTTTCTACTTATAGAAGAAACAATAGAATAAAAACTAGTGGGAAAATGAATGACTTGCTCAAATTTTTACTTTTTCACTTTCAAATATCAATAAAGGTATAATCATTGTCTCATTTATTACTGGGCATAATTTTACATAGTTAATTTCGATATGCGAACGAAAATTTCTGTTTTCTACTGTTGTTAAGTCGCATAAAGTTATGCGACAGGATTTTGAACAGAAACGCGGAACTGAGTGAATTATTCCAAAATGCTGCTGGAATTCTGAAAAAGGTATTTAATTAAAATATTTCAATGTAGATAACATAGTGAATTAAAGATTGATAATAATGATTACATTAAATGTGTCTTAAAAAATTAGCGAAATTTCACTACCTTTTTTTCATGGTCAGAGGACAAATTTCATGAATTTTTTCATGAAAAATGTTATTTTAATTGTTGATTACCTGATTTTTGTAAGATAAAATATGATATATAGTTACAGAATTTGATTATTGTTCTATATAATATCTAATTCTTACAAAATTTGATTTAAAAATATTGTACAATAGAATTGTTTATCTTAAGGAGCAATTTCAACCTAATTGATGAAATAGAAAAATAACTGGAAAGTTAAAGCAAAGAAAAAATTATAAATTTGCGTTTGTCTTCTACGAAATTAATTCTCTAGTATTTGAATGATAAAATTTTAGGACTATTCTAAATTTAAATATTCATTAATTTTAATATATTATTACAAAATTGCTACTGTACTACTATCATTAGTACAAAATTGCTATATCATATGTTATTTATTAAAATGCACAGTTAAGACATAATTTTAAGCTGCTGGTAAACTTCAGTCTTAATTTTCTATTGATTTAAAAATAACATAATCTAGAAGATTTTAAATATATAAACACTTGATTGATTTGTAATTTGCTGTTTATGCTAATAATGCTAAATATTAATATTATAACCAACATTCAGTGTTATTAAATTTATTTTTAAGCGAAGTTTTATATTCCTATTACTGATATTATTACTAAATTCAAAAAGTTATTTAAAATGAAAACAATTTAATAAAATGTAAAATGAAAGGGGTTCAATGTGACCAAAAAATATTTTGATTGTTGACTTGTCTACAACAGAGCATTAATTTGAAAGCTCAAAGATGTCAAAGACCCATCAAGATTAAAAAATTGTTAATTTTATCGAGCAATTGCAAAATATCCTGAATTCTTGGAAAACCATTGGTATCATAAAGTTATACGATTTGTATATATCTATTGATTTATTTATAAATAAATAAATATATATATGTTATTAAGCATATAATTAGTGTAAGCAATTTATAGGTTTATATTTTAGTTTAAAAACATTCAATTATTTCTAAAACTTCTGTAAAAAAGTGGGTGATTTGTTTTCGCTTGTATCAATCAGCAATTAGAATTTAATTCCAAAAAATTTTTGACGTCAAAATATATATAATATACATTGTCATTATAGACAGGAACAAAATTAAATTAAAACAATAAACAACATTCAAGTGACAAAATTAAATGTATAAGAATCGAATCACTAATTTTAATGCAAATTCACTAAGTTTAATGCAAAACTTTACTATAAAAAGAATATCAAATAATTACATTTTATTTCAAAATATATCTAAATATGTTAGTTCTTAATATATTACCTTAATATTCTTAATACGTTAATTCTTAAACATGCTTTTCTAAAGAATTTATTTTTTATGGGGCTCTATGAAAGCGTTGAAAAAATTTAAAGATTCATTTTATTTTGAGAATTTACCATACGTTCTTTACATTTATGAAATAATGCTTCAAAAATTATTAAAACAATTGACTATTAAAGTTTTTTTAATCAATTTTTAAAAAATTGTAGCTGTTTATCGTTTTCGCAGAGTGTAGCGATTTTTTTAATTCTTATAATTTATTAAACCACTAAATTTTGGAAAGAATTTTCATAAAATAAATAGCTATTTAAAAATATAGCAATAGTTGTATTGAATATATTATCTTCTTCCTTCTCTATTCTTCAATAGTTATGTTATTTGTAATTTCTTTCGTCTCAGTTTTCCTTAATTAAAAAAAAATCATATTGAAATGGAACGCTCACCTCTTTACAATATAGACAAAAATAAATTTTATATCTTGTTTTTATAATGTAAAAATTAAATTATTAATTTGAAAAACTATATGACAGCACACAGAAAATCTTGATTTTTCTACATCAACTCTAATAAGGCAACAAAATAATCATTTGAAATGGAATTAATGTGAACCTTTTGTGAAATGTCTTGAACCTATAATGTAAAAATTAAGTTATCAATTAGAAAAAGAAACCATATTACAACACTCAGAAAAACCTGATTTTTCTACATTCATTCTAATGACAAAACAGAAAGATCGTATTGAAATTGCTTAATGTTAACCTCTTATAAAATATTTTGTACCTATAATGTAAAAAGTTATTAATTAGAAATAGAAAAGATATAAAGGCACTCATTAAAATTTGCTTTTCTACATTCATTTTAGTAGCATGACCAAAAGATCATAATGAAATGAAATTAATGTTAATCTTTTATATCTATAATGTAATCTTGTATCTATAATGTAAAAATTAAGTTTTTAATGAGAAAAAGAAACCATATGACGGCACTCAGAAAAACCTGATTTTTCTACGTTCATTCTAATACCACAACAAAAAGATCATATTGAAATGGAATAATGTAAACTTTTTATAAAATGGCTTGTAACTGTTAGGTGAAAATAAAGTTATTAATTAGAAAACGAAACCACATGAGGTACTCAGAAACACCTGATTTATCTACATTCATTCTAATGAAACAACAAAAATATCTTAGAGATATCACATTTATATCAAATGTTTTAAAAAAATTTGCAAATTATTAAATTCAAAAATTTGTAGATTTCTTTAAATAATATTTTCCGTTTTCTTATTACAAATTAGTTACAAATTTAATATAATTAGCATCCATTTTCATTATTATGGTTTAAATCATACATCAATAATTCGTGTCCAAATAACAGAATACTTACCTTCTATGAAATATAATGTGCATACAGTTTTTGAAAAACAATATTAAAAAAATGATGCATGATATTATGCAGGAAAATATTTTTCTTCTTCAAACGTTTCAGTTAAACCAAACTATAACGTTATTTGGCGTGAAAAAAGTTCAAAATTCAAGCTATCAATGCAGAGTGTTGGCATATCGATTCTGTCAGTCAAGAATTGTTATAATGAATGAATAAATATGTAGCATAACTTGCAGGAAAATTCTAATGAATGTCAATTGCTTTCCGATAAAGTTCTATTAGAATTGATTCTATGTAAAGTCAAATTTCCGATAATATTTAATAACGAAATGAGCAACAATAGTGACGGTATAGCAAAAAAACGCTTTCGCGTCATTTATAACTGAGGTATTAAAAAACTCGATACTGACAAAATTCTCTTATGCGACTTATTTAAAGGCTAACGCTATTGATCTTGAATTTCTAGTGCTTTCAAGGCTTTCATTGACATCATTACATATAAATTTTTATGTATTATGTATGACAAAATATGGAAGCCGGCAAAACTTTTTTAATATTAAATCATTCATGTGTGAATGGCATTAAAGTGAATTTCAGTTTGTTACTTTCCTAGAAATAGTTTCAATAACTTCGAACCTCATAATTTACAATAAAATGAATCTATTTATCCAGAATGCTTCATCAGATGTGGGACTTTTGGATGTCAACTGAAATAGCAATCATACAAGAAAGGTTTTTGATACTAGAATGAAATTTAGTTGTTTTATGAACAACTGGGATGCATTTTAGAGTCGCTATTGGCGAGGTAAAGTATGTCATTCTATTCTTTCATGTACATTTAGATATTAGAACGAGTTGTACTCTTTATGGAATTTTTATAAAAACGTCCATTCCAAACATGCTTTATTTTTCAATTCCTACTATTAGTTCACACTCTTCCTATATATATTGTTCAAATTTTCAGTCGTTAGTAAAATACATTTTATTCATCCACTAAGTTTAAATACATTTTTTTGAAACTAGTAGTGGAGGACATTTGATGTTAATGCAGTTTTTTTATGTTAATTCATTCGCTAAATTTAATTAAATTTTAATACTATAAATACAGTTTCAGCTGTTTATAATAAAAATTCAGATCAGCAGGTAGTAGCTCAAAATGTAAAATGCACGGAATTCAGTATTTTTCACTGGAAGATGAAGTGCAATTCTTGAGAAAATTGATTATTTCTTGATAGTTATTAATTTTTTGAGAGTTATTTAATATAGAGTAACTAAAATAAAATAAAAGTGTTGACCTAAGTAGGAAATGAATTTAAAAATTTTTACATTACTTTTTTTTTCATGAGCATGTTTATTAAAACGTTTCTACATTTATTCTAATCATAGAAAATTTTAAAGAATAGAGAATTTCCCATTTTTTAAATTCTTTATTTATAAAGTAAAATTAAAATCGATAAATCTCTTGCTCCCTTGTAATTCAATGTAATTTAATTTGAACGAAAACAGTGGATTCTAGAAATTTTAACTCTAAATTAGAGAATCAACATCTAAATTAATGAATCCCTCTGAATTAATTAATTAAACGAATTCCACATAACTTAAATAGCATTTAAAAACATTGCGTTGTTTTCCTCTCTGTTAATACTCGTAAAAAAACGCAATTTACAATATTCACAGAATAAGAAAAGACAGAATAAGGAATAATAACCTCTGTTAAAAATATATAAAAATAATGACATAAAAAGTAAACGAAATTAAATTTTATATATATATATATATATATATATATATATATATATATATTGTTTACAGGGACTTATTCTCAGCTGCTTAACTCTCCATGGGGATTCTTAGACCACAGATGAAATGCATTAGAAATTGCTTGATACTATACTTTTCAATCATTGTAGTTTAAAATGCCGTAAAAATTAGTTTGTAATACCTGGATACAGCTGTTCATTATTTCGTGACATAGTTTAGTGGGTACGATTATCATCTATTCGATGAACGAAATGTAGATGTGTAAAAAACGAAAGAACAATGGATTTAAACGGTATAACCTCTTTTCGGAGATAAATGTATCTCATGATGCATAAACTAAAAATCTTACATGTACAACATAATGCATAAACTAAAAAGAAAATATTGATACTGCTAGATACTCAAATTTCTTATTATTTAGTTCGATTGCTGGCATCTCCATGTTTTCTTTTACAGATAGAAAATTAATCAATGAATTCCTAATTTATAAAACTGCATAACTAAAAACCCATCTATTTGAGGTATTCTAATGATGACTAGCGTGCCAAAAGTGACGTTACACCAGTAAAAAGAGCAAAATTAAAATATAAAATAAAATTTAAACAGCTGTCAAAGTACTAGTTATTCAAAAATATTTCATAAGTTTGTGTACTAGAAGCTAAAAACGACCAAAGAAAAAAACTGGAGCAAACAAGGTATTTAATTGATAAGTATCTCGGAACGCTAGGTAAAAAAAAAAAATTCTGAAGATATTTTTCAATCAGTTTAACTAATGAAAAATACACGCCTATTCATGCATTTTATAGAAAGTGCCCCATACTCAAAACATTACTATAGCAACAAAACAATGATCCAGTTCACATATTCTGTTAAAGTTTTTAAATTTAAGTACACTTAAATTTATTTAAAAAGATAATTCAAATCAAAATTTCAAAAAAATTAATAGTTCAAAAGTAAATACAAATCTTGGTATTTTTCAGTTTTTATGAAATTATTACATCATGAAGTTTTACTTATTTTACATTTTATGTTCCCACTTCGTTATACAAATCCTAACTTTATAATTAAATAAAAATTATGCAGAGAAAAGTCATTGGCCATTTTATTCACTTCTATTCAAAAATCTATTCTTATTTGCTGATAATCATTTTTATTTTATAGTAATTAAATACTCAAAGGCAATGCTCTAAGTGTTTAATTATTAATTACAATTTTTAAAGGTGGATTTCTTATCAATTGCCCTAAAAATCATTCGTAATGATTTATATCTGAGTGGAAATAAGAATTCTGCTCAGGAATATGAAATATAAATAAGAAACAATATTCAGGATATATTCAATAGATATTTCTAAAATGTTAAAAAAATTCTTTATAATGAGTAAGGACCATTTTCAGTTGTCGTTTAAAGTAGTTCAAGTCAATCCAGCGTATTTAAAAGAACTATATTCCCATGTCTACCCTCTTGATTCCTCCAGATTCTGTATATAATGACTTTCAGTTAGTTACTGAAATCTAACAGTTTATCCGTTTCATTTCGAAATATACTAGACTTTATATTTGATTGGTATTCCAATAATCACATTTATAGAATCCTCTCAGTGTGTAAATTCTCAAATTCTCATTTCTAGAAAAGCTTATTTTTGTTTTATATAAATCTCTAAAACTGAAGAAAAGTTTTGATTTTTTTTTAAATTTTTATTTAGAAAAATAAAAAATACACACACAGACAATATTGGAATGCC
>JAPMOQ010050152.1:77607-94893 GCA_026543055.1 Argiope trifasciata
TTATTTAGAAAAATAAAAAATACACACACAGACAATATTGGAATGCCAATCAAATACTAGACTTTATATTTGACTGGCATTCCAATAATCACATTTATAGAATCCTCTCAGAGTGTAAATTCTCATTTCTAGAAAAGCTTATTTTTGTTTTATATAAATCTCTAAAACTGGAGAAAAGTTATGATTTTTTTTAAAATTCTTATTTAGAAAAATAAAAAATACACACACATACAATATTTCAGATTTTAATCAAACAAAACAAATATTTCATAAAAGCTGCTACACGCACTACATAGAACGAAGTATATCTGAACGCAGAACAAGACCCTATTTTTAAGTACGTAAAATTATAAGTTAATGAATCACCTTTGATTATAATAATCAACATGCAAATATCGACAAAAATAGAAATATCTAGTCAATGTGTACAATTTGTCACATATTTAAAAATGTTTCAAATTCAGAAATGAATGAAACTGATGAATATTTGAACGTTTCAGAGAAAAAATTTTATTACACACGAAATAATGATTTTAGTGATTGATTGTTTTGTAAAAATCATACAATTATGCATAAGATTTTTAGATTCAACAATTTTATAAAATGTATTAATGTAAAATTTTATCTAATAATGATAATAATACTCCTATATCTAATAATAATAACAATGATAATTTAATAACTGATATATAATAATTATTATTAGTATTTAAATATTATAAAAATGATGTATATTTTTTTTTTCTTTTCCTATATAATAAAAATGATGAATATTAAAAGATTCGGGAATAATTCAGATAAATATGCGTTGGAATGTAATGTTATGAGAGTAAAAAGTAAAGCATTAAAATGTATCTTAATTTTGACTGTTTTGACTAGACTCATATTATATATGAGCCTAATTCTACTCATTATAATATTATATAATACTCAAAATTAAAAAAATAAATATTAATTAAAAAAATTTTGTGGTTCACCAAAATATTCTGGAGTATTAAAATGATTAATTTCCTTAATAACTGTTAATTCACCTTGAAATTAATTCCTCGGTAATAGAATGTATCTGTAATAAGTGAATTCTATCGGTTTTATTTTAAACAAAAACATTTTTTTCACATCTTCAGCCTTAAACTGACAAATTTGTTTTACTTCTCCTCGATATATATTTATCGTTACTGTCTTTTTTTTCCACCATTTTTAAAAATAAGATCTGAGAATGGAAGAGTGACTATGTCTGGCTCTAGCTGTTGATTCGCCCTGAAATTAACTCCTTTATAATACGATGTGTGTGTAATAAGTCCTTTCTATCGATTTTAATTTAACAAAAACTTTTTGTTTTCACATCTTTAGCCTTAAATTGCCAAATTTGTTTTACTTCTCCTCGATATATATTTATCGCATTCTCTCTTTTCAGTGGACTCCATTTTTAAAAATAAGAACTGAAAATGGAAGAGTGATTATGTCAGGCTCTCTCGCAGAGGCATTCGATACTTTAGCAAGACGAGTCAATTTCACGTAAGTAGTGTTTTATTTTGGGGAGGGAGTGCTTTATTGCTTTATATTAACATTAAGAGATAAATGTCAAATTTCTATATTAAAACACCAAGTTAATAACCATTATTGAATGTTGTTTCGATAACTTAAATAATGTTGGAATCTGAATGAAGAGTATAAAAGTCAAGAAAATATAGGATATATTAATAAAGCCCATATTATATAATAGAATAATTCTATTAACACAATGGTGTTACTTCTATGACGATTTTATGATGCCATTAAATATTCTAAGTGCTTTGCAATATTGTAAAGTATTCTAACTATAATTATACTCTAATATTTTATTTCTTGTAATATTGTAAAGAATTTTAACTATAATCATATTACAATATTGTATTACTCTAGTTCTTTGCAATATTGTAAAGAATACTAAGTATATTCTTAGTATAATAGTGTATTGCTTACTAATTATGTATTTCTGTAACTGCTTTGCAATATTGTAAAGAATTCTAACTGTAATTATATTCTAATACTGTATTGCTTACTAATATTGTACTACTCTAAGTACTTTGCAGTATTGTAAAGAATTCTAAGTATAATTATATTCTAATATTGTATTCATGTAAGTGCTTTGCAATATTGTAAAGAATTCGAAGTATAATTATATTCTGATAAAGTATTGCTGTAAATGTTTTGCAATATTGCAAATAATTATAAGTATATTCATATTATAATATTGTATTGATGAAAGTGCTTTGCAACATTGTAAAGAATTCTAAGCATAATTATATTTTAATGTTATATTGCTGTTTGTGCTTTCTAATATTGTTAAGAATTATAAGTATAATCTTATTATAATATTATATTGTTCACTAATATGGTAATACTGGAACTGCTTTATAATGTTGCAAAGAATTCTAATTATAGCTATATTAGAATATCACTTTGCTTTGTTAATATTGTATTGCTGTAAGTACTTTTCAAAATATCTTGAATAAAACTTCACTAAATCTTAGAACCAAAATAAAGAAGCTTGAAGTACCAATTTGACAAAAGTGTTAAAAAAATTGTGGAGGCAACTTTCAAAAGACACCTGTTTCTCTCTGATTCATAGAACATCAGGTGATCATATTGTGGCAGGATTATAGTTTAAAAAAGTTTCTATCAGCCATGACAAAGAAATGCATAAACACTTCATTCGAGAAAATTTACAAAAGCTGAAGCATTTTCACTAATGTAAATAAAACACTCCTGATTCTTATAAAGTCGACCTTCAGCCGACGGTACTGGTTCTACCGATTCTGTTGATATTGTTCATTCAGTGGTGGGGGGGTCAGCTCTACACAAGAAGTACAAGTTCCACCTTTAACGGCCACCTTTTGGGGCGATCTTTTACTTCCTGTTACTTGAAGTGATAAACTTGTCAACGTAACTCCTTCATTAATTGATATGATTTATCGATTAGAACTTCCGTTTTTGAAGTTCCCTATTCCTCTAAGCAAACAATAATGCCTAATCGCCAACAAAGATGACAGTTGGTTTGTAGTTACATCAAATAACTTGACTTCGGAATTTGTCTAAGTGATTGTTGATTCAAAAATTTGTAGGCTTAAGAATACATGTAGAGGAACGATTTTGGTTCCTTTATTTATAATTATTATTTACCAGCTATTACCCGTGACTCAGCGTGGAAATTTTGATGTCTAATTATCAAATAAGGGGAAATAAAAAAAAACTCACCTAATAACGATACATTTAAAAGTATAAGCATATACGAAAAATATATTACACAAATATAATTTAATAACAAAAAAAAACACAACTAACGTATAAACAATTTATTTACACTGTATACCCAAATTAAAAAAATATAGCAAATCAAGTCCTGTGGAATCCATTTTATTTATGGATCGAGATTGAGATAGCTAGAATAGTATTATACTCATAATTTTTAAACTTTTAATTAAAAGGAAAAAACAGTTGTTAACAATCAAGCATGAACTTGAACGCCAGTTGGAGTAACGCCCATGTCTGACTTTCCTATTCCAGTTGGGGTAATGCAATTTAGATTAGAATTTTTATTTCCTTTATTCTGTTTCCTTTTAATTTAAAAGTTCTCCAGAATGAATCCTAAAGATCGATTAATTAACAACATTTGATTTTAAACACATCAAACACAAAGAAGATAAATAGAATCGTTTGAAATAATCGGTTTAAATTCTGTTAAGCCTAACCTCAATTTATTGGGGGGGGGGGGGAACTGAAACCTTACTTATTTTTGGCGGGATTTGGCCTCAGCTTTTTGGCGTGAAAGTTAGTTTTTAATTAATAAAAAAATTAACCACTCACTTAACCGGAATAAAAAGTAGCCTATTCCTGACTATAATCTATCTTTGTGATAAATTTCGTTCAATTCTGTTCAGCCATTTTTGCATAATGGAGTAACAAACATCCATCCGTCCAAACTTTCACATTTATAATATTAGTATAGATTATTGTAGATTAATATTTTCAAAAGTGGTGGCGATACCAATTTTTGTTATCTTAAAGTTTTGATTGTTTCGTGAATATTTAATTTTTCAAACAGTATTTTATTTTACGTAAATAATGTTTGTTATATTCATATTTTAAAAAGGGGTGGCAACATAATTTTTTGTTATTGTTTATTTTAAAGTGTTGGCATCATCATTTGTTATATTTAGAATTCCGAATTCCAAAAAAAATGAAAAATAAGAAGTTGTGTTATGGCTAAGAAGGTCTATGTTTATTTTTTTTTTTCAAATCTTTTCCATATAACGCTCGTTATTTTACTGTTATGCAATGGGCCAGTTCCGATACGAGATGGAGTCTAGATTAAGGTATCCGACTACGTTAGAAGGAAAAATTTCTAAAGATTGGATTTTTAAAAAGCTATTTAAAACTATGATTTTTAGTTGTACTGTCAATTATAATACAAAAACACTATAAATGCAAAAAAAATTGTTTGAAAAATGTAATATATTTTGAGAAATATTATAATGTGTAATAAATTTTAATGAAATTGAACCAAAATGATTCACGCTCTACACAAAATGGTAATGCAGTAATCCTATTTTTCTTTGTACACAAGTTATAGAATATCGCGATGAATGAAATGAACCAAAACCTGAGAAAAATGTTGAGATGCAAAGAAGTTATGATTAAAAATATACATATATATGAATTTGATCCATAAATTCACAGCATTTTTTTCTAAAAAATCCATTAAAGAAAAAGTATTTGATCAACAATAAACCTTTTGGTTCATTTCATTGCCCATATTATTTAAAACACATGCTAAAATTTTTATGTAAATACATCTATTAGTTTTGTGGATATCATGCTAACGGTGGAGAACTTCTATGGAAATTAAAGTTTTGAGAAAATTGAATTGAAAAACAAATTTTAATTGAACAATATGTGACTTTGGATGATAGGTGAGGCCTTCCTTTTCCTAGAAAAGATAAACTAATTTTGAATAGAGAAAAACCTGAATGACATGAAATAACAATAAAAAATATTCATCAATTTAGCCAATAACCATCGTTTTCAACTTAGTCGGATACCTTCATCATGTTATTGTCTAGAGCAAATTATCTTGTACATACGTACGTCTATAAAGTATTTTAAGCTATTTTTGAAAAATAGCAACCTGTTCAAAACTTACATATAGTATGCCAGTTTATCTGTTATAAACCTTTCCTCTGTTGTATTTGTGGCATTTAAAAAATATATAAATGGATATTTGAATCGAAATTAACAAATTAAATAGCAAATATAGGAAAAACATTTTATGAGTTGTACTAAATCATTTAATTAAAAGGATATTTCCGAGTAAAACTTACTTATTCATATGAAATATAATTTTCACTTTCAGAAAAATGTTCGAAATGGTTTATTCTAAAAAGTGACTTAAGCCATTATATGTGAATTCAATCTTAGAGCAAATTGGTACTTCTTGCAACTGACAATAACGTTACAACATTATTAACAATTTAGTCCTATTAGTACTTATTACGAACATTAATAAGCACCATTTTACTTTGGTTAAGTGTATAATCATTTTAAGATCCAAAGCGTTGAAATCACAATTTACGATTATGATAAGTTTTATAAACTTTTTTAAAAAAATAAGACTATTTTAAGTAGAATTTAAAAAAAAAAAAATCTGTTTGAGATCACTTTGAATTCTATTTTTTTAAAATTATTTTATTAAAAAGTAAGAAAAATTAGACTTTTTTTTCTCTGTTTGAGATGTAATGACATCTATATTTATGTTTACAAAATAATTTTAAATCTGTGGTTTTAAATCTGTAGCAAGTTTTGGAACGTAAGCGATTTTTTTCTAATCAGATTGCAATCCTCCTGAGGGGGTGAGGCACATCGAAAACAGAATGATATGCTTCCGGTAGGATTTCACCAGCTTGGAATATTCATATAAAGCTGTTTGTCTGACTTCTCCCATCGATGATGGGACGTACTTCCTTAGGGAAAAATTGCACCGTGGCCGGTGATGACCTTGAGGACTTAACTACAGTTCTTTTCACTGTTGCTGTTGTGACGGTTCGGTCATGCAGTATTATTTATCCGTGTGCCTTCGGGTTGATCAGGGAGTGAATGGTACCACTTAGCAGATTGAAATCTAAAAGAATATTGACTCTCTAAAACAATCTAAAAAAATATTGCTTGAAATCTAAATGTACATTGAAAAAAAATATTTATATTTTTTTTAAACTAAAAATATTCCAGATCAACAGCATGTAATTCCATATTGAGAATAATATATCTAAAAAGTAAACGTTGCCTTTTTAATTCTTTAGCAAAGAACGGTCCGCCGAGGTGGCTTATTGGTAAGGTCTCGGCTTCGGAACCAGAGGGTGTCAGGTTCGAGACTCAATTCCACAGAATAACCGTTATGTAAGGGATTCTCTTGCACATTAATTCTGTCAGGCAGAACTCCTCCAGCTGTTGTGGTGGGGAGAGGGGGTGCCAGCTCAGGTGTCGCCCTCGTCTTCTGACCGTGGTTCAAAATTACGTCCCAAAACAACTCTGTTGCTGTAAAACGGAACGTTAATACAAACAAACAATCTCTGGTAACGCAATTTTTTAAAAATGCAGTCTTCTAGCTGTCTGAAAGTTATTAATTAAAATAAAAGAATAAAATATATTAAATAGGCTAGAACTTTTCAATACACAGTGTGGAAGATTTAATTCTCATTTACAGATATTAAATTCTCCTTTTGATTAGTTAAATTATTTTGTTTCATTTTATAGTAAATCGTTTGATAACATTTATTATAACGTAATTTATTGTCATTTATAACAATTACAAAATATCTAATGTCTTTTAATTATTAAAATAATAGTAAAGAATCATATTTTAAAAATTGGATTTTTACCTGCTACAATCAGTCCTAAATCTGAGGGGGGGGGGGAAACAGACAATTTCAATTAAGCATTGAAACCGTCTTCTTTTCACCGACCGGCAGCCGGCAATTTTATTGATGGAAAGCAGTTTTGAGACTTAATTTACAAAATTTAGATCGACATTGTGCGCAATAGAATGTCGTCAATCATTTGCTTTCATTAATTTCAATCCTGGTGCAGGCTGATTTTTATTTTGATTATTTAAACATTTTTTTCTTTATTTTGCTGTAAATTACCTAATAATATTTATTGCCATTGATGATAATTGCCATAAACTATGTACATTTTTATTATTTAAATAATAGTAAAAAATCAAATTTTACATGTTTCATCATACGGACACTTCATTAAAAAACTATAATTTATGGTAAATAATGCTTAAGAAATTTTCATAGTAAAACGCATTTCAAACTTCATCATCTCTTTTCCACTTTCTTATACAATTCCAAATTCAACAGTCAGCACTTATCAGTTAAAAAAATAATAATGTCACCACTTTTATCACGAATTCGTCGCATGCCCTCTAAATGTTATCAAACAAGCAGAAAATCCTCAAAACTGAGTAGAAAAAAATAGACAATCTCATTCAATAAAACGACTACTTAGTGCAGTAATCGTTGCCCTCGAACTATTTCTGAACTTGGCGCGTAATCTAGTTGCCTGACTGTCTGCAAAGTGAAAGAACAATTTATGCTGCGGAGAAACATGAGGTGATAGAAAACTGGGACAGAGACCTCAGATAAAATGGTGAGATAACAAACAGGAAGAAACTCCCATGAATTTAGAACTAAAGGCTTGGATGATAACTGATAAAAGTTATGTGAATGTCAGTTACTTTAAAATAGATCACATTAAAATTAGGAAATATAAAAAAAATCTACGGACTTATGACTGATTGTAACAGTTAAAACTCCAATTTGTAAAATATGATTCTCTAATATTATTTCAATAATTTAAATGCACATGGGTTTGGCAATGATTATCGATTACAATAACTTTTATTAGATAATTTACCTCAAAATAAAGAAAAAAAATGTTTAACTAATCAAAACAAAAATCAACCTGCACCAGGATTGAAGCAAATGTTTGATTACATCCTTTTACACACAATGCCGTTCCAAATTTTGTAAATTAAGTCTCAAAACTCTTTACAGCAACAAAATTGCCGGCTGCCGTCCGGTTCAAGGAAGACGATTTCAATGCTTAATAGAAATAGTTTTTATTTTATTATTATAATAATTATTTTTTTTGCCTTCGAATATAGGACTGATTGTAACAGCTAACACTTCAAAATGTGAAATCTGATTTTTTACTATTATTTTAATCATTAAAATGCACATGAATTTTGGCAATTATTATCAATGATAATAAATGTTACTAGATAATTTACAGCAAGCTGAAGAAAAAAAATTAACTAAGCAAAATAAAAATTATCCGGCACCAAGATTGAAGTTATTGCAAGCAAATGATTAATTACATCCTACTGCACACAATATGTATCCAAATTTGTAAATTAAGTCTCAAATCTGCTTTCCATCAACAAAATTGACAGCTGCCGGCCGGTTAAAGGACGAAGGCGGTTTCAATGCTTAATCAAAATGGGTTTTTTTTTTTTTTTTGCCTTTGTGTGTACTATCGATTGTAACAGCTAAAACTCCAATATATAGCATTTTATTCTTTACAATTATTTTAATATTTAAAATGCACGTGGTTTTTGGCAATTATTATTAATGATAATAAAAACGTTATTAGGTAATTTACAGCAAAGTAAAGAAAAAATTTTTTTAACTAATCAAAACAAAAATCAACCTGCACCAGGATTGAAGCAAATGTTTGATTACATCCTTTTGCACCCAATGTGGATCCAAATTTTGTAAATTAAGTCTCACAACTGCTTTCCATCAACAAAATTGCCGACTCCCGACCGATTAAAGGAAGAAGATGGTTTCAATGCTTAATTGAAATGGGTTTTTTTCACCAACGGATGTAGGAGTGATCGTAACATGTAAAACAACAATATTACAATCTGATTTTTTACTATTTTTTAATAATTTAAATGCGCATGGTTTAGTCAATTATTATCGGTAAAGGAAGACTGTTTCAAGGCTTAGTTGAAAATAATCTGTTTTTTCCCCCGGATATAGGACTAATTGTAACAGCTGAAATTCCAATATGTAAAATCTGATTCTTTACAATTATTTTAATATTTAAAATTCGCATGGCTTTTGGAAATTATAATCAATGTTACTATTATTTCATTATTATATGGGAAATTATTTTTTTCGGCTGCAGCAATGCGCCGCATAGCAGCTAGTTTTTAATAAATGTATAGTTTAGGGGATCTTTAGGGAATCTTTTCGCGATTAATCGTGGCATGCGGTTAATGCTATCAACTCAAATTTGAGTTATTGTAGCTTTGCTCTCAGTCTATGGAAACCAAAATTCCACGCAGACCTTCACTTGCTAAGAAAAAAAAAATCCATAACATATTTGATATATTTAAGTCAGTTTATTTTTTAGTTACCTCTTTTAAGTGAGACAGAAAGCATGAATTAATAAACAATCAACTTCTTGTTGAAATAGACTTCTAAACAATCAATTCTTCTGCATTATATATATTAAATATGTGGACCAAATTTTATTCATATCTGTCTTCGTTTAGCTGCTATTGTATTAATTTATATCTGGACATCCGGACTAATAGTCATCCTAAGAACGGATTTTATTCAGAATTTGGTAGAAATCAATAAGTTGGGCATAAAGACAGCTTACGAAATTCCTCCTATTTAGTTCAAAATATTTTCGTGACAAACAGACGTATAGACAGACAAACAAATATAATGCAAGAAATGCATTTTTCGAAATTAGGTGAGATCTAACGTGGGAAATAAGTCAAAATCTAAAGTTACAATTTTTTGATGATTGCATTAATATTCTTATTTCGTATACGAGAAGGTAAAACGTTTCTTTGTTTTTATAAGTGTAATTTCAATTTTAAAAAAATCAATATCCAATGTATGTCTAGCGAAATGTAAATGTGTTATAATGAAACTTGAGACAACTGCCACGACCGTAAAAATATATGTCAGTCACTTAACTCTGATTGTGACAATATTTTTTCGAATATCTCAGAGGATTTCTCAAGATAGATACAAGATTTTCTGCTAAGTTTCTGGTTAAAGCTTCTCAATATTTGTTCTTTCCAAAGTTAGAAGCGTCTCAATCTTTGTTCTCTCCAAAGTTAAAAGCTTCCCAATCTTCATTCTCTCCAAAGTTAGAAGTTTCCCTGTCTTTGCTCTCTCCAAAATTAGATGCTTCTCAGTCTTTGTTCTCTCCAAAATTAGAAGTTTCTCAATCTTTGCTCCCTCCAAAATTAGAAACTTCCCAATCTTTGATCTCACCAAAATTAGAAGCTTCTCAATCTTCGTTCTCTCCAAAGTTAGAAGCATCTCAATCTTTGTTCTTTCCAAAGTTAGAAATTCCCAATCTTTGTTCTCTCCAAAATTAGAAGCTTCTCAATCTTCGTTCTCTCCAAAGTTAGAAGCATCTCAATCTTTGTTCTTTCCAAAGTTATAAATTCCCAATCTTTGTTCTCTCCAAAATTAGAAGCTTCTCAATCTTCGTTCTCTCTAAAGTTAGAAGCTTCACAATATTTTTTCTCTTCAAAGCTAGAAGCTTCCCAATATGTTCTCTCTAAAGGTCTTCGGTTTAACATTTTTACAATTTATCCTCGTTTTATAAATGTAAATACTTCTCTAGAATTATTTACATTTATTATTATTTTCAATTGGAAATAAACTTGTCTGGCACAGTATAACCTTCATATTGGCTCTTGTACTATAAAACATTAAATCACCCAACTAATCCAAAGAACATAAAAACTCAATGGTCTAACATTTGCCAAAATACAGAACAAAAAAAAAATTCAATGTTTGAATATATGGCAGCTGTATATTATAAAAAAGAAGTAAGAAACATGACCATGACCAATTGATAATCTTATGAAGAGAAAAAATTGTAACAAACCAAAAAATGCCAATAAAACAATTTTAATTTTCTAAATAGCCCTTTTTTAGAATTATGAGCCAAAAAGATTCCAGGAATCTTAGATCTTTTCATATGTCTATTTATTAACTATGAAGAGACAAAATTAGAAAATATTGATTTATTTAGTTAAATGCATCTTAATTATGAGTTAAAAAATACGAAATTTTTCTTAGAAATTACTCCCCACTTCATGGATTTCTATATTTTTTCCATATAATTAAATATACATGACTATAATCATAAATAATTCTAATAATCCTAAATAATTCTAAATCAGTGTAAAATAGCATACTAATAAATACAGAGAATTGAATAATAGTTGAAAATCATGTATTTCTCTCAAATTAATTAATTATTAGAAAATTTCTGATAATCCTGAATAATCCTAAATTATTATATAACAGCATGCTAATAAATACAGAAAACTGAATAATAGTTGAAAATCATGTTATCTCTTTAATTAATCTATTATTATAAAAAATACCGATTATTCAATATAATATAAAATGTATATGTTACGATAAATGTGATTAATCCAATGATTATGTGTGATCTAATATAATGATTATGAATGATTATTCATAGTCACCCTTCAGCTTGGTAAATGTGATAAAATATTGATTAAATTCACCGGTCATATTTAATAATCACAAAATGAATTATGAAAAGAAGAAAGTAAGGAGAAAGTATCACGAAATACTTTTCTTTAATTAAGATGATATTCAAAAAGGGTTGATTTTGTAAATAACAAATGAGGAATTATCTTTAAATTTATGAATTATCTTAAATCCTCAATTTACAACTAATGAATTCTCTTAAATCCTCAATTTACAACTAATGAATTCTCTTAAATCCTCAATTTACAACTAATTAATTATCTTAAATCCTCAATTTACAACTAATGAATTCTCTTAAATCCTCAATTTACAACTAATGAATTCTCTTAAATCCTCAATTTACAACTAATGAATTCTCTTAAATCCTCAATTTACAACTAGTGAATTCTTTTAAATTCTTAATTTACAACAAATGAATTATCTTTAATCCTCATAAAATAACTCCACAATAAATCTTTTGTAAAAATCATAAATTCAAAATGGTTCCAAATTTAAATACAAATATATAAACGCCATATTTGATGCATATGAGTTAAATTATAAAGAAGACATTAAGAAAAAAACAATTCCATTGTTCTAACACATTGATAATAAAGAGGAAAAAAAAACGCGACTCCAATAATTGAAGAGTCAAATAAACAGATTTGGCAATGCTTTGTTACTTGTTACATACAAAAATAATCACTAAAATGAAAAACACCCTAAACACTAAAATGAAAACTAAAAAGTTTGATGTGAAACGTTTTGAATACATTTTTGTTTTAAAACATTGATTTCAACATATACGATTTATTTGACAAAATTACAGATTGAATTTATTTGATCATATTACAGATAATATTTATTTGAAACTGGTGATTGAGAAAGATATTTTTGTCGATTTTAATTGATGCATTGGTCGACCATAATCTTCACAAACTGAAGGCCAAATTAAGGTCATTGTTTGTGTCATAAATATCATTGCAGAGCATATGATTTCCAATTTCAAAATCTCTTTATGAAATTAAATAATTTTTGTATTCTAAAGAGCAAAATTATTGAACGAATATTCTGCAAAATATTATTAAACGTATCTTAAATGTTATAAGATCATTAACATACCTGGAAATACAAGTGCTTCTAAACCTGATTTTTCAAAATAATAGAGAAATAGGTTTTCTGTATGTGATTACATCATTAATTATACTTAGTAAGACCGCGTTTAAGGAAAGAACCTATCAACTGAAGAAAGAAAGACCTTTTATTATTTATCTTTTAATTGTCTACTTACTTTTTAAATTTTAATTTTTTATTTATATTATATTTATTTTTTTATCATGTGAGAATATGAAGTTGTTTTGGTTAGGAGTTTTTGAATAATTAAAGCAGGAATGCGCGTCGGCATTGAATAAAGCATGAATGACAATATTCATCATCATCTTTTAATAGTATATATTTTTTGCCTGCTTTTATCAGTATTGCATTATTATTATGCATGCTTTTCTGAAAGCGGTTGCGTTTTAAAAAAGTTTTTCTGTTGTTTCCAGTATTCATTTATTATTAAGTAGAGCTTCTTTGACAGTAGAGGATGTTTTAAAAGGTTGAACTATGACATCACAGCTGTAATTTTCGTGGAATATAATTTTTTTCGAAGGAAATTTATTTAATTTTTATAAAATGTTATGCATCGTTTTTTTTAAGTTGACTCATGCGCATTAATATAATCAAGTGATCAAAAAACTTATCGTATGATAAAATTGAAATTTCCAATTGGACTTTAATAATAATTATTATTATTATTTCACAAGCATTAAATTTAGATTCGTACGGTTTTAGCTGGGCAAAACCAGAAATAACGAGACAAAACCGGTTCTCTAAAGCACTGCCGTTTAGAAAGTGCTTTCCCTTGTTAATATGGGTTCTCCCCAGCCCTGTTGGTTTAGTTTCACCTAGTTAATTCACGTTTTTTTTTTCTGTATTTTTTGTTTTGTTTTTACTGCAACAGTAACGCCACGTGAACATTATGCAACAAGATTAAGGAAGAATCTTTTTTTAGGTTTCATAAATGCGTTATCAAGGCCTCTTTATTTTTAATTTTCCGTCTTTGTTAAAAGTGCCCTGACCATGATTTGACAAAGTTTAGTTAATAATTTCAAATACTAAAAGAAAAACTGCAACTTTTCCTGTATGGCAAAAAAAGATGAATAGGTCCGACTTTAAAGTGAACCATCCTGTTCATTCATCAGTATTTAAAGCATATAATATTGGTAGCACTTGTTTCCTTCATACAGGATGTGACAAAAGTCATGGGCTACCTCTCAATGTGTCGGACTTATCGACAAAGCACAGGTACTTGATTTGGCAATAACTGTGTAACTAACTGGTCAAAAATTATGCATGTGTGGTATTGGTAGATATTGCACCAATGTGAATATTGAACTACGAAAGACTGAAACTCGTGACTTTATGACTTGCAGCCACTAGAAAAAAGTGATCACCAATATTTAGTGGCTGTTACTGGCTTATTAAGATAACCCCACGGTACTCCCTCTCCAGTCAGTATGCGAAGAGACGAACGCTTTTTATCGTGCCAAGAGCTATGGCGAGCGTAAGTGAATTGATGCTTCATGTGACTCCGGCGACTTCGCTTGTTGCGTCAAGTGAGTCTGACGACTTTTAGTAGAGCCAAGCTTTATGAAAAGCGAAAAGTGTGTTCATAGTCCGAGGTCACCAATATGGAGGGTTGTATTTATTGTAGTAGCGCCAATGTTACTGATCTACTTTTGAGATGGTAATGCATTCCAACAATATAAGCGTTCTCAGAAGAAGGATCAGTCTGTCTAGCTGCTTTCGAACCGAAAGCATCAGTTTTTCTAGCTATCTTCAAGACATCGACATCAGTTTTTAATGACTTCAACATCAACATCTTCCTCCAACATCAAATTTTAATGTTCACAAGTTTAATCGACTTGGAATTTTTATGGTTCTACCTGATCTACTTTCGGGATAGTGCCGCATTCCAACAGTATCGGTGTCCTCAGAGGAAGGGTCACTTGGTTTAGCTGCCTTCGAAACGATAGCATCTGTTTTTTTAGCTATCTTCAAGGCATCAACATCAGTTTTGATGGATTTTTCTAAACGGTAAAGTCTTTGAAATGGAGGGATTATTTAACCTTTGGTAAGTTTTTTATCTCTCAACTCCTGGGACTCCATCGTTTCCAGGAAAAACTTCTACGATCATTCCAAGTGGTCAATCGATGCGTTTGACATTGTCATTCCCGATAAGTCAACAGCATTCAAAACAGCATTCATTCTTATTCCTCTGTGGACTAAAAGAGCAAGATACTCATTTCTGAATCGTTGCTTGAGATTTTCACATAACATTTGCAAGTAATTTGCACGTTTTGTCAAGGAAGATCTGCCTACACTGTCAAAATTTGGAATTTTGGTGTTGTTACCAATATAAATAAACATGTTGGGTATCCATGGTATCAATTCATTTGGATCCTTTGGAAGATAAGTAAGTAGTCGAGCTTTTATTAAACTCCACAAATGGTCTAAAACTTCTGAAGAAATACTGAGCCATGCTGCTTCTCTAGACTTTCGAATTGAAAAGTCTAGAGAAAGTGCAGGATTTCTTGCCCGCATTGATATCTCTATTATGTCCCTGTACGATAAATGTTCGATGGGATTCATTCCAGGTGATTTAGGTGGCCAAATCATTCTCTGGAATTGTCCAGAATGCTCATCATAGCCATCCATAAAAACGTCGTTCTTGTTTGAATATATGAAGTTATGAGTAAAGTTTTCACATATGCTGGACACAGTAAATATGCAATCATGGCCGAAAATAATTTATTAACACATTATTAAACAGGGAAGACGCGACACGAACTACACAACACAAAATTTAAAAGGGGTCTAACATAAAACTAACTCCAGAACGGAGATGCGCTCAAACATGCTTTGTGCATACGCAGATAACAAATTTCCCTAAGGGATTATCATACAGACGATCAGCACCTAGCTGTAGAGAAGTAGAGGATTCTTGCTTCATGAATGGCCACAAATGTTTTCCAAGTAAAAGAACATGGCAATTTCCAGTCAATGATCTATTAATCTGGGAATATATTGAACCAAAGGACCCAGTCTATTCCACCAACCAACACTATTGTGGAGCCGCCACCACTTTTCACAATTCTTTGTTTACAACTTCGGTCCAAGGCTTTGTGTTGTCTGTACCATACTTGGACCTCTCCATCAACTCTTATTAACTGAAATCGCTACTCATCTGAACAAGAAACGGTTGCCCAAGAAGGCGTTACTGACTATATCATGCTGTTAGAAAAGATACTCGAATCTGTTAGTCTTTTGCTTTCCTAACCCATTAAAGCCAAAATTTACAGCACGCCCCGCATTTATTCCAGTTGTTATTTCACTCATTCTTAATTGCCAAACACCGATAATTCTATACACATGTTTTCTCGGTCCTTAAGAATAGGCGGTTTACATTGCGTTTCCCATGGTAGATATTTATGTCTGAAATTAGGTATTTTGAACACACTCTAGTTACTGTGAAGCTTCGAATGATCAATAGACTACGTTTTCGATATTGATTACCCCATGCTTCTTACCCAAACTGTTCTTTCGTGTTCAAAGTCTGTTAATACGCTCTGAGAGGCCATAATCCCGCCAGAAATCCTTTTAAGTGAATCAGTTGAATAGATAAATGGGCAGTGTATTGATGCCCTGTCAATACACTGCCTATTTATACATTGGCAGTGAATAAATTGGTATTATACACTGGCAGTGAACAATATCGTATACATTGGCTGTGTATACGCCATTCAATTGACAATAGACTGTTCGTTTATACATTAGTTTTTGTTATGTATGACTCTTTACAAGCCCGCTGACACATCTGTCAGTGATTTAAGTCGAGTGAGCTTCTCCTGCTTTTTCAGTAAGGCCAACTAGGTCCAATAGTACGACTTGACTACTTCATGTGTCACATTGACTTGAACAACCCTTTTTTACAGGGAGGGGGCATTCACACACTTCATAAATTATACACAGAAGAAAAACAACCCTGCCCGAACCAAGATGCCCTGATCACGGGAAAGAAGCTCTACCCATGTGCCAGGACACCGGCTACTTATACATTCCGTACCTGATACTACTGTTATTTGTATCTTTGATACTGTTATCCCATGACTTTTGTCACCCAAATATATAAACGAGTAATGAAATTGGAAATTAAAAAAAAAACTTGAGTCCGCTTTCAGATTCTATAAAGCAACTGTAAAGAGCAACTGAATATTACTCGCAATTTGGCTTCTAGTGTGAGATCTCAAGGAAGAGGGAAACTTAAAAGCTGAAATGAAAAATCAATCAATTAATAACTAATTTAATAATTCAAAATTTATTGAATTGATTTGATTAGAGAATAATTAACTTTATATCTATCTATCTATCTGTATGTATGTATGTCTGTCTAGATATCTATCTATCTATATAATATAGATAGATATTAACAATATAAGCTAAGTGAAAAGGAATACAATAGAATCAAAATTACAACAAATAGAAAAAGAAATGTTTCGTTTACTTAATTACATTAATTAATTTAGATTTGTTTCATAAATAAGTTTTATTTCATTTTTGTGAACTTTTTGTTGTTTAATTCTGAATTAAATTTGAA
>JAPMOQ010050152.1:94993-107340 GCA_026543055.1 Argiope trifasciata
ATATATATATATATATATATATATATATACATATATATATATATAACAACAACCATAAAAGCTTTAAAAGAATTAAAATCCCTTTCCTGAGTCAATAAAGATTAAATCGAAACTAATTAAATCGGAATTCAAATTTCATTGGATATTACACAAGAGAAAGTTTTGCAGCAATATATGATGAAATGCTGTAAGTTACAAGTATAAATATTGTTCAAAACTTTTTCATAAATCTTATACAATAAATATCTAGAATTTTAAAAGTTAACCTATAGATTAGTACCAGTTAAAGAAAAAAAATAATCAGTATTGCGCTGAAATGTAACTCTTTTAAAATTAGTTTATCTGTTTATATATTGAGTGGCATTTCCTGTCATTGATGCTGTATCTCTTTGATTTGATATCATTGATAGCTCTGCAACCAATTTTTTTTATCTGAGAATTCTTACTTCCGTTTGTGCTCCATGTTGAGCATCCTGTTTAAAAAGTTCTCCAAACACGACAATGTTCAAACTCGGTTTATTATGTTCTTAGAGTAGCGCTTCCTGTCACACAAACCGACAAACGTTTCTCCACACTTTGATAACTACTTTAAAGTTTAAAAAAATATCAGATTTGTTTTTAATTTCCGGTTATAGGGGGAAACGAAAATCTTCCGATATTGACTTTTTTAAATATCACTGCATAACTTGATATTATTGTTCGTAAGATTTAATTTAACCTTGTAGAGTACATGTTTTTTCCAGGGGATTCTGATTCTTAGTCCGCAATTTCATCATCCAAGCCCTTATCAATAACTCGTCGTATCAGTCAGTATATGTATCAAAAGGGGAATGTGACCGGGAATTCCCAAATCAACAGCGGGAATTTTCCCGCTTTACATTTTAACTTTAATATATAATTTTATATAATAAATAATGTAATAAAATTATAGTAATATAATAATATAATTTATGTAATAAATAATAAACTAATATAATAAAAAATAATTAATAATTAAAAAAATATATATAATAAAATTATAATTTTGCCTTTAATAATAGTCAACACATATTATTTTATTAAAAAATATCACAAATATTTCATAATTATCTTTTAATCATTTCAAGAGAGGTGTCAGCCCTAATATGTCCCTTTTTTACATTTTTAAGTTAAAATGTCGCTTTTTAAAAGCTCTATAAAATTTCCTAACATTTCTGAAGCGTTTTTAGTGCCCATAGATGGTAGCCCACTGATTTGGTAGCATCGCTTTTTACCACAAAAAATTATTCTATGAACCAGGTTTTCTTCTCAAGAAAATAAAAGTAATTTTGCCCCAACAGACCTTATTTTTCCTTTAAAAATACTTTTTTGTGTGTTTCTTTAATGGTCAAGAACTTCAAGAGCCTGTAAAAGTAACTTTTACTTAGTAAAAATGCCTTCAAATCATGTTCATAATCAGTGTCAATATGTCATCGCACTCCTATGTGTTTGCTTTCTCACTGATATGCGTCTGACATTTTTCAGTAAAATGTAATAAAAAATGTTTATTGTTAATAATGTTGTAATACAATTGTTAACATCTAAACAACAATATCCGAGTGTGAAGCTTGTGATATAGTGGTGTATAATTATACATCAAAAAGGCCCCATTACTTGCTTTGAGATTTTTCATTCAAAATGACATTTCAATTCATTGCTATTTCAAAAACATAGAAAAAGAGGAAAAAATATGCAATTTTTCTCTAAATTTCTAAATATGTATGCAATACATTCTTTTGTTATTATTATATTATAAAAATGTTGCTTTTATAAAATTATACATATATATTCATATTACTTAGGAAAAATGCATATTTGAAAAGTATAAACAATTAATTAAAAATGTAGATTTTGTGCACGGCAAAAGAACTTTATTGTATTTACAAAAAAAAAAAACATCATTATATATTTACACTGTAAAACAACCATAAAAACATTAAATAATTAAAACCCTTTTTGCGTCAACAAAAATGAAATCGAAACTAATTATGTCGAAATCGAAATTAAAATTTAATTCGGAATAAACAACAAAAAATTCACAAAAATGAAAATAACCTATTTATGAAACAAATCTAAATTAATGACCCTTGAAAAAGCCTTCAGGACAGATTCTTTTTTTCTATTTTTTGTAATTTCGATGTTTTGAATTGAAACATCGTATTTGTAAAGTAGCACCAAGGCATGTGCGGTGTCAGCATGTCACCTACTCCCCAGTTCCCTGTGACTTGAATTTTTTTAGAAACAATTTATATGTTTGCAACTTAAAATAATCAGATTCTGTCAAATGTTTCTTTCATTTTTGACACAATGCGCCTCAAAGGGTTAATATATTATTATTCATTTAGGCACTTAACATATGCAATCAAGTTTAGTTTAGTTATATTAGCGTCCCGTTTTGAAGCAACACTAGGGCTACTTTGGTACGGACATCCTCATTTTGAACCACGGTCAGATGATGAGGACGACACCTGAGCTGGTACCTCCGTCTCCAGACCAGTGGGAGGACGTTCGGCCTAAAGGATTCAATGTGAAAACGTTCCCCTCCAATAGACGGTTTTTCAGTGGAATCGAACCTGAAACCTTCCGGTTTCGAATCCGATACCTTACCACTAGGCCCGATATATGCAATCAAAGCTTGTTGTGATTTCTAATTGGTTAAGTTACCTGAAAGGAGTAAGATATTGGGATTTAAAGCAACAATTTTAAACAACGATTTTAACATGAATTTTATAAATGAATTTCAATTAAAAAAAATTATGAGATGTATAGAATAAATGATTCAGAGTAATGATATTTCATTCAATATACAAAACATTGCAAAAAATACTTTTAAGCGTATTTTTAAATTATCTGTTAATTATATTGATGAAGCATGAAATATTATTACATTAGGAAAAAAATATGAATTTCATAAATCCCTTTCAAATTTCAAAAATTAAGAGATGCCTAGAAAAATAATTTCATCGTTAAATGCCTTTTACACTAGCGGCATTCAAATGAAAAGGTACAAAATATAGTAGCAACGTAGCCGTTAACGTATCTACTCCTGCCGCTATGAGTCACACTCGTTTCATGCACAGGCATTTGTTGCTGGGAGAACCCGCCCTTCAGTGTACAGATTTCAGTGCCAAATGTCAGTTCAACACATTCTAATGCATTGCCCACAATTTATTTCCCAACATATCCATTGATTTCAGTCTTTAACTATCATTTTAAAAGACATCCGTTACAAAATGAATCATCCACAAAATTTTACTTTCTTAAAAACTCCTGCTCTTCAGTGTCATTGCCGATTCTCCATTCAACACATTCTAATTGACTGCCCATAATTTATTTCCCAGCGTATCCATTGATTTCAGTGTTCCTCTGTCATTTTAAAAGACATCCTTCATGAAACGAATCATCCAAAAATTTTTACTTTCTTAAAAAATACCGCTCCTCAATGTACACAATGTCAATGCCGATTGTCCGTTCAACAAATTCTAATTGATTGCCAACAATTTATTTCCCACCGTATCCATTGATTTCAGTCTTCAACTATCATTTTAAAAAACATCCTTCACAAAATGAATCATCCCCAAATTTTTACTTTCTTCAAAAATACCGCCCCTCAGTGTACACAATGTCAATGCCGATTGTCCGTTCAACACATTCTAATTGATTGCCAACAATTTATTTCCTACCGTATCCATTGATTACAGTCTTCAACTATCATTTTAAAAGGCATCCTTCACAAAAGGAATCATCCCCAAAATTTTACTTTCTTAAAAACTCCCTCCCTTCAGTGTCAATGCCGATTGTCCGTTCAACACATTCTAATTGATTTCCAACAATTTATTTCCTACCGTATCCATTAATTTCAGTCTTCCTCTATCATTTTTAAAAAACATCTTTCACAAAATGAATCATCCATAATTTTTTTATTTTCTTAAAAGTCATCGATTTTTACCATATGATCTGTTTAAAAACGGTTAAATTTTAAGGGTCTCGTACTGTTTTGTACCGTATACATAAACATTGACAAGTCATGACAAATGATATGATTTTATATCAGAGTTTATAAAACTTGATTTTAATCCATACCATACGTTTGGCGCAGCATAATCAAGAATGGTTTTTGAGCCACAAAACTCCACTAAATCAAATCAAGCCCCTATGGGAGAACATAGCAACACATCTAAGGAAGCGATTGTAGCATGCGCAGGAGAGAGAGCTGAGTCTCTTATAAACAACCTACTTTTTGAATTCCTCAAGAAAAACAGGTCCATCAAGAACATCAAACCGGGTCTGCTCAAGCCGGGTATGGTTCTATTCCATGATAAAGTGCATCCACGTACCTCCAGGGTCAGTGGAATTGGCCAAGTTCAAGTGGGAGCAGTTCGACTATTCGCCTTTTCATGTGTTCGATCCGCATCAAAAATATCTGAAAAGTAAGCGCTGAAAGTCAGACGGTGAACTCAAGGACGCTGTAAAGTATTGAGTCTAGTCACTACCACAGACATACTGGGGACATGTAACCATTCAGCTAGTAAAAGAATAGGATCACAGTGCTCAGGCCTACGATGTATACTTTGGATAAGATTTACATGTATACCCGCAGCGTCGTTGCGTAAATTTTCATTTGAACACCTCTTGTATGTTTCATAAATATTTATTAGTTAGAAAACTTCAGATTAATAAATATATATTAGTTTTTGTTTCTATAATCCTATTGAGTACCTACTAATAACAGAATTCTCCAAAACGTACATAATAACAAAAAATAAATTTTCATCGCTCATGCGTTTGGAAAATTTTTTAATCCGGTTCCATATAGCTTTTAAGAAATATTAAAGTTTTCGCAAGGATTTTTTAAAGCCTTGGTTTTCTTTTTTAACCAATTCTTTAAATTTATTTTATTTTAGAAATTCATTTTATTAAAGAATTGTTCTCATATACATTTTCTTATTTTATATACAGAATACTTCTTTTTCTCTCCTGCATTTGGAAGTTAGATTTATTGAATTTAAAATACTTCAAAAGGCTCTAATTTTCAAAAACTTTAATACAAAGTTCTACTGTTATAAACGGAATATTATTTTAAATATTCCGATTATATTGTATTTATAATATTTATAGTTATATAAGTTTATTAATAGCAAACTCATGTTTTACTTCACCTTAAAACATTGTTTTTGATATTATCAAAGCACTTGTCCTCAGTGCTGCCATCTACTGTCAGATTGAAAGATCATTTGGTTCAGCATTTTGTGGCCACAAGTTTGGGAAAGATTGTGGCATCTTCGGTAAACCAGATTAACCATGAAATATCATATAGTCCCCTTATGTAGATATCAATTTACAGTTGCATACAATGGAAAATAGATTTCGTGCTCATTAAAGTCTTCAAAAAATATGATGATTGTAAACACATTTAGTCCAGCATTTTGTGGCAAAGTTTGGGAAAAATTGTGGCATTATCTTCTGTTATATCTCATAGTGACCTAACGTAAATCTCATTCCTAATATAAGTAGCTTAGCTTCTAAGAAAGGCTCAAAAGATAACTATCCACAAATGCATTTTTTGGCAGGTAGAATATTAAGTGAGTTCCTCCAGTTGATTCACGTTAACACAACCATGATTTGTCATAGCTCACAATGTCCTTGGTGGTAGTCTTTAATACGTCCCACTCCCCCTTTTTATAGTATGAATATCAAACTTTGGTGTTTTTGATGAAAATTATAGGTTTGTTTCCCAATTCTGTTGATACAGCTACAAAATAATCCCAATACTTGGGCTATTACTACTGCCACTTTGAAACCTTCCAGTTTGAAATTTATACGCAGAAAGAATTAAAAAATTGTTTTTTTATTAATTTCAAGTATTTTATTGTTATTAATATTAGTATGAAAACTGATCATGTATGTAAAAAATAAATTTCACAGATAAAAATTCGGATACATAATGATCCAACTTCGATTCTTTCATTACAATTTCACATATTATAAAAATTTGCATACATTTACAACCATAGTAAAGCCAGGATAGTCTGGTTAGTAGGATGTTGGACTCGTGTCCGTTAGTTTACGAATTCGAATCCGTGAGCCGAAGATTTCCCGTGTGTGGTGGTGACTGGGGGCACATGTAAATCTATTGTGGTCACAAATTCCTGCATGTTGAGAGTAATATACCACTGTGAGTACTGGTTCAGAGGTTATCGTTATCTGATCCAAGTCTAAATTACGATCTGTGGTTGAGTGAATGAAAATGCATGAATGAAAGCTCGCCCCGTAAAAAAGGATCGTGACGTGTAAATGGCAAAGTCGTACTCTTAACCCTAGATGGCGCCACTGAAAAAGTCAAGAGACACACCCTATTGGCTCAAATCACTGTCTACGTCATAGCAGGCTTATTCAATGGCAAGTGCCATAAGAAACACCATAACCATAGTTGTGTTCATTATTATTGTATTTCCAGCTAATGAAATGCAATACTTTTTGTATTTGTAATTATAAAGTAATTTAAAAGTATTATTGTGTTTTATTCGTTTGTTTTTAACGCAGATACACATTATATAGATCCGAAGGAGACATTTGGGGGACTCATAGTCCAGATGGATCGTGGACGGGAATGCTGGGAATGCTTTCTAGAAACGTGAGTAGAATGTTTCTTGAAATGTGAGTAGTCATGTCAATGTCAAATCATAGTAGTAGACATAGTAATCAAATTTGACTATCATTTCAAATACTGTTCTTAAACCTTCATGAATGAATTTTTAAAAATGTATATTTTGAAATATATGTAAATTATACGAATTTAAAATTTAAAGATTTTGTACTATAATGTGCATATTAGCTTACCATTCACACCAGAGCCCAACTTACTGTAACTGTGTCTTTGGGCAAAAACTTCTTTAGGGATGTTAACTGTTTTAATAATGAAGAACCGAACTTTATAGAGGTATTTAAATTGTTCACCTCATTATAGATATATAACAAAAAATTGACAAGAAAATAAAACAGCTATAAAGTTCCTCACTCATCCAATGGTCTGACGAAGTATCGTTATGTTCATTTCGTTGAATTTTCTGACAATTCTATGTCCATTATTAAAAAATACCACATATGAAAGACCAAAATTTGACCATCATCCTTTTTAAATTTATAATTTATATAAATAAAAATGAATGTTTGTCTGTATGTCTGCTGTACCGCTCATCCGATTGCGATGAAACTTTGAATACTTATTACTTGCACTTATCTGTTTCTGCAGAAGATGGAAAAACAAAACAAAAAATATTGCCAACCCAAAGTCTTGAATAATAAATTTTAAAATAATAGAATTAATATTACAATCCTCAAAAAAGATCTCCTACTTTTTGGGGAAGTAGAGAAGATTATTACGGTTGTTGGCAACACTGTTGTGAGTGATGTCTTCTCCGCTACCACATAAGCTCTTCGCTCGGATGCTCATTCTTGGCTTGGCAGCCATTCGAAATGGAGCTCCCAATAAGCGTTACCGCCAAGTGCGAAGTGCGCACAGTTATTCGATTTTTGAACGCAAAAGGCGTTAAACCGGCTGAAATTCACCGCCTATTGGCGGAAGTGTATGGACAGTTGTGCATGGATGTCAAAACCGTTCGCAAGAGGTCTAGAGAGTTTACAGCCGGTCGTACTGCATGCAATTCATGACGAAGAAAGGAGCGGGAGGCCGTCGAGTGCCAACGAGAGAGACTCGAAAGTTAAGGAACTCGTGTGTAAAGATCGGAGGATCACACTGGATGCTCTTTGCATTTTGGTTCCTGAGGTTTTCAGAAGCACGATCCACAGGATTTTAAAGGAAAAGTTGCAAGATTGGAAGGTGTGTGCAATATGGGTGCAGCGTATGCTGACAGAAGACCACAAACGGCAATGGATTGATTATTTCCGCGAATTTCTTCGCCGCTATGGAGACGAAAAGGACAACTTCTTGGACTCAATTGTCACGGGTGACGAAACCTGGGCATTCCATTTAACAACTGAGACAAAACAACAGTCACGCGAGTGGCGGCATCCCTCTTCACCCAAGCCACGAAAATGCAAGCAAACACAATCTGCCGGTAAAGTCATGGCAACTGTGTTTTGGGACAGAAAGGGGTTACTGATGGTCTACTTTCTGCCTGCTGGGACAACTGTCAACGCTGACAGGTACCGTGAAACACTGAAGAAACTCTGATGGGCAATTCAGAACCGGTGAAGAGGGATGTTGAACAAGGGTGTAAGCATTCTCCACGACAACGGCCGTCCTCTTGTCACCCGTTAAACCATCGATCTCCTGCAAAATTTTGGTTGGAACCTCATCACCCCCCCACCCACACTACAGTCCGAACTTGGCACCCACTGATTTCCACCTATTCTCTAAGTTGAAGGAACATTTGTCTGGACTGCTGTTCTGTTCCGATGATGAGATGAAAGATGAGGTTCAACGCTTCCTGAAGGGCATGGCGGCAAGCTGGTATGACATGGGCATTGTAAAACTGCCACAGCGTGTACAAAATTGCATCGTCCGAAATGACGATTATGTTGTAAAATAAAGCATTCTTCAATCTTTAAAGTGATGTAACAATTATAGAAAATAAAAGGTCCTTTTATAGGAGACCTTTTTAGGGAGATTGCCCTCGTACTTACGCTTCCCCTTTATTTATCACTCAATTTATCACTCTGTATATATATATATATATATATATATTACCAGAGTGTGATTTGATTTAAATCAACTAAAAGATATTTTAATGGTGCAATGTTACAGGTTTTGAAACGGAAAAAACATTAACTTTTGTTTCACCATTAGGAAGTTGATATAGCGTTAGGACCATTCACTCTGACTTATGGAAGATGGACGTCTTTTAGAATGTCTGAACCATTGTATGCAGACGATATCGAAATCCTGGTGCCAGTATTTGAATGGAAGATGTCATTGTTCAACATTTTAACTGTGTTTAATTACGAAGTAAGTTTCAAGTTTTGATTATTATCATGTGAGAATATGAAGCTGTTTTAGTTTGAAGCTTTGAAATCTTAAAATTCTTATGCAATGAATAGGCGATTTATCGCTTTTGTGGCATCATTTTTGTGCTTCTAGAGTAATTTGAAAGTAATGCAGAATGCTATCACATTTTGAGATGTGTCGCCAACTACATTTACAATTTGATTTCCAAATTATTCATTCCCTGAATTCTTACAAATTGTCTTAATTAATTTAATCTATTAAACAGTTTAATCCGATTGAAACAATCCCTAAATTATCATATTGCACATACGCCATTATTTATAAAAACGATGAGTTTTATTTCAAAGTCGGCTGTGCTCCAAAACTTTGTTTTCTAGCTAGAAAAACTGAAAATGAAAGTTTATATATATATACAGAGAGAGAGAGATCAGTTCAGTTCAGTTATATTAACGTCCCGTTTAAAGCAACACGAGGGCTATTTTGGGACGGACCTCGTAATTTTGAACTACGGTCAGATGACGAGGACGACACCTGAAGTGGCACCCCCCTCTCCACACCACACCACACCAGCGGGAGGACTTTGGCCTGACAGATTTAACGTGCAAGAGACCCCCTCACACGACGGATCTTCGGTGGAATCCAGTCTCGAACCTGAAACCCTCCGGTCCCGAAGCCGAGACCTTACCACCAGGCCACCGCGGTCCCAAGAGAGAGAGAGAGAAGTATAGATATAGAAAGAAGCCTCGTGATTGATTTGAATCTGTTTAAACTGGTTAATGACTTAAAATAATTGACAAATAATAACTTTAAAAATAATAATGCTTCCTTATAATAACTTATAATCGTAGATTTCTTTTCTTGTTGTTGTTGCTCGAAAAATTTGGTGGTTTATTGAAGTTTTGTTTTATTAGTGAAGAATTGGATTGAAATTAAGGATTAAATTTTATTTCGAAAAATTGGATGGTATTTAAGTTATACTTGAAAACTCTTTTTCATGTATATCCAAAAATTTGAAATCAATTAATAATAATTCATAAAATTTTAGCCACATCTTACAAAAACGAAATGGTATATACGTAAACATCTCAAAAATGTGTTATATTATTTAAGCCTAAAGTACCATATTATAAAATAATGCCTGTTTAATGTTGAAATTCATCTTGCAAAGAAAATTACTGAACTCAAATCATAAATATCTTTTTTTCCGAAGTCAAGTCTTTTAAAATTCTAAATTTATACGAATAGAAGTGATTCTGCAATACAACAAAAATTATACAACTCAATTTTTTTTTCTTCTTATTCGAAACAAAATTTGTATATGCATTTCCAATTATATGATTTATGAAACAAAATATGCAATCAAATTTGTGTTTCTTGATATCGAAAAATTAATTTCTTATCTTCAAGAAATTAAAGTTTCTGGAAAATTAAATTTCTGAGAAATCTTCCAACTACGAGTGGTGATCCAAAAAAAGTTTACAAGCAGCAATATTTGGAAATTAGAAATTATGGATGGGAATATTGTGGAGACACATGGCTCTAGTTATCTTAGGCCGGTCATTCGCACAGATAGTGTTAGTACTGAGAACTGAAACAGTATGGCAAGCCATCTAGAGAAGTGGTCTCGTGCATTGGTACAAGCCGTGATACGATCTTTGTTAGTCAAATGTGCACCCATCGGATATTCTTTTTGGACGAATCGTTGAGATGTATGGGAGCTAAGCAATTAGCAGAAAACAGATGACCAAATGGAGTTCTTTTGAAGGCAGAGAGATTGCTGGAATCGGTTAGCTGAGAGGTCTGGGACCATCCCTCCCATACAGCCATGAATTGGTTCCCAGTGACTATTTTCATTTCCCGGCATTGAAGAAACACTTATCCGAAACAAGGTTCATATGAGACGATAATGTTCAAAAAGGTGCCGAAAATTAGCTCAAAGGCCAGGTTTGGTTATAAGGTAGTGAAGTGACCCCCACATATGTCTCTTGATTACCGTTTGTATCCTCTGTCTATTGTGAATAAAGAACTTTTCCTTTGCCTTGAAAACTTTATTTTGGGTCACCCCTCGTATATATAATCTCAAGGTGAAACATTACGCATATGAAAACATTTTAATATTCAAATACGACTGTTCATGTATTTCCAAACATCTTTAAAAGTAAAAAACCCTTATTTCTGTTGTCTGATCAAGAATTCCAATACAATAGAATAGTTTCTGACTAAATGATTTACTAAACAAATAAAAAAAATTCCAGGTAACTCTAAAAATCATATATTTTATCTAATAGCACGAACACAAACAATTAGTTACAATTTAATATTAATTACGCAAAATTATAATGCGCGCATACAGACAGTGAAAAATGTAACATGTTTCATTATTGACGGCTGGAAGTTGACTGCCAGAGTTTTAGCTGGAGTCGCTAGAGGGCCTAGTTTTAGAAGTTTAAGATTTCATCATTTCAACTTTCCGCTGCCTGAGAGGAAACAGAAAATTGATATCGACGGAAAATTATATATTCGCAGAACAGAGTTAATTTGGAGAGGAAAAAATCAAATCTCAAAATATTTTCATAAAACAAATGTAGTGATTACAATCTCTCTCTCTCTTTTCATTTTCAATGATATGTAAATTAGAAACGCATACATGATTATGCTATAAAATATAGTAATATCCCGTAATAATAAAAAAAATAATCTCGTAATAATAAAAAATAATCAATATGAGATATATTTTTTTAATATCTAAAACATAAAAAAATTCTTTCAAATTAAATTCATGATGACGAAGATAAAATTAGTAAGAAACAGAAATAGTTATCATAATTTGAAATTTAATCATTTTCATGGTTAATACTTATTTCTATACAGTAAAAGATTTAATATTTTAATTTTATTTTCATTATTCTCTACCTTTTTGTCGATAATACATATCGTTATTTATTAATATAAATATTATGAGATCTCAAAATATCGTTTTATTTCATATTTAGAGAAACATTTTATTAAAATTAATCGATTGAATTGATTCTTTGAAAACAATCTGATATTGAAAAGATAGATATTAACAAAATTTTAGAGATCTAGTTCAGAAATAAATGATTGAAAAGTGAATTACAAAATTACGTTTTCGAGATGTTGGAAATAAATGGATGAAGAATTCTAGCCTTGTCAAATATTAACTAGGATGAAAGATTTAAGAAGGTTAATTATTTGTTATTTATTCCTTATTTATTACAAAAACATTTTATTTGACATTATTTGTTGCGTTTACATGATTCGAAAAATGTCTAGAAAAAAATAGAACTCATCTGTCAATGTAGTTTCTCTTCTAAATGATACAAGCTGGTCAAACTGAAAT
>JAPMOQ010050152.1:164454-178522 GCA_026543055.1 Argiope trifasciata
TCGAACGTAGTCGGATACTTTAATATATTCATCATTTTCTAAACGCGGCCATTGATCCAATGGAGACAATCGAAAAGATATTACTATCTCATTCGATTCATAAACTCCAAGATGTCGCCACCACCGGAGCCTATTAGCATGTAATGAAAAAAGAAGGGAGAAATACGCTCAACGCAACCACCCCTCTCATCACCAGATGGCGCTGATCACAATGAATCGAAGTGGCTTTGGTGGTAGTAGTAAGCATCGGATGGATCCATCCTAACGTCTGCACATTCCACTCCAGTACAGGCCGCGTCCATTCTTAGAGCCGCGGAGATGGTTTACGACCCTCTCGTAAATTACGACGACCCCTTTTACGGGTAAGTGTGACTGCACAATGCCTGGCATTGTTTTGTTTTATTTAGTAATTTCTCCTTTAAGTTGGGTTTCTTTGTGAATCGTAAATAATTCATTTCCTTCTAACAATGAGATGTGGTCAGAGTGTTAAAAAGTTTTTGATCTGCATGCTCTCTCTTCTCTCTTAGGGGATGTTCTTGTCGCTATGGATACCGTCCATGCGGGGGAGTATAGTTCAGAATCAATAATTGTGACATTTAAAAGGGGTGGGAATTTTCTATTATTTGTTAGAGTGGTTTCCATTTTTAGATTTGACATTTTGGAATGTTCACGCACTGTTTCTTCTTAAAATAATATGTTTGTTAATTTACGTACTTATATCGAATTTTGATAAATTATAATTAGTTATCAATCATATATGGTTTTTTTTTAAAAAAAGGATAGTTATAATATTGTTTGTATTTATTTTATTTTATATTCATAAGGGTACATTATATATATATATATATATATGTATGTATGTATGTATGTATGTATGTATGTATATATAATTTCATTTCTGATATTAAAATTAAAGTTGTCAGTTGTCTTTGCAGATATTTTATATTAATTTTAATGGAAATATTATTTACAAATAAAGCAATTATAAAATCAAATATGTTATTTAAATACTCAATATATATATATATATATAAATTGTCAAATTGGAAATGTTGAATGTCATCCAGTGTGATTTTTTTTTCTAAACATACATATTTCCATAAATAGTGCATATTAATACTAGGGTAATAAAAGGGGATAGAAATATTCAAGTTTTCAAAAAATTATATAGAAGTGCTGGAAGAATATGAGATGTTTTAAATATATTTTGTTTAATAGTTAAAAGAAAATACATTTAGATCAATATGAACAAATTTTAATAAAATAAAAAATTTTATTTTTACTATTGTAAAAAGGAGAATTTAAAAAAAATGAAACTTAAGAATATTAACTTAAGTTGTATTCTTGGTTTTTTCTTTAATATCATTTTTTTTCAATGTTAAGAAGTTATGTAATATATTCACTTTAAACCATTAATCAAATTTAAGTTGATTCCAACTTGAATTTTATATAATCTAAAATTATAGAATCTTTAAAAGTATACTAATATTAAATGCTATGGTAGCAGCATAAGAGATTTTTTAAAATATATTTTGGTTCTCTATTGAGGTTTTTTTTTCTCATTTTGTGTAAGGTTTCTTTACCATTTAAAAAAGAAAAAAATTCAATGGATTTTTAATTTTTAATATATTTAAAATTACTCTTCTGAACAACAAGTGTCACCCAGCTAGGATTTTTCCAACAACCTGTTGTGAAAATCCTAACTTAAAAGACAAATCCTTTCACAACAATTAAACGCGTTCTTAAGCGATATTTAAGTATTCAAATCTTCATAAAGTGTGATTTATATTTTGTGTCTAAAGGTTTCTCTATTTATATAGTATCGATCTCCGCTTAAACTGAATGTGCTTGGAAACAAGTTCTCTTCCCTTTCATGAAATGAGCATGCACTCAGACGTCAGCGAACCGGGGGTTACCCATTGAGGAGGGGATACAGGGGGAAAGTGGGAGGATTGTACTGAATGGTTTTGAAACTGGATATCAGAGGCGAAGTATCCATGAAACCGTTCAATCCATGAAATATATAATCAAGTAGATAAAATGGATTCATTTACTGCTCTATCATGCTGTATTTCAGAGGTACATATTCTCACTTATTAATTCTAAGTGCCCTTTAGTTTTATAAATGTTCGATTAGTTTTTACAAATTAAGAAAGTTGTTTGAATATTTTTAAAATTTTAATGAATTATTTCAGATATTTAATAATATTGAATATTTTTATTAAAAAAAATTTAATTTCACAAATAAACTCCTTCAAATAAAACTCTCTCAGTATTATCACTTATTAATTCCGAATGCCTTCAGTTTTATAAATGTTCGATTAGTTAAAATAAATTCAGAAAATTGTCTGAATATATAAAAAAAATTAATGAATACTTTCAGATGTATAACAATATTGAATATTTTTATATAAAATACTTAATCTTTCAATTAAAACTCCTTTAAAATTAAACTCCTTCAAATAAAACTCTCCCAATACTCTCACTGATTAATTCCGAAAGCCTTTCAGTTTTATTAATGTTCGACTAATTTTTAAAAATTAAGAAAGTTGCCTGAATGTTTAAAAAAATTTAATGAATACTTTCTGATATATAATAATCTTGAATAGTTTTATGTAAAATATTTAATCTTTCAAATAAAACTCCTTAAAATAAAACTATCTCAATATTTTCACTTATTAATTCCGAATGCCTTTAATTTTATAAATGTTCGATTAGTTAAAAAAATTAAGAAAGTTGTCTGAATATTTAAAAAAATTGAATGAATATTATCAGATATATAATAATATTGAATATTTTTATATAAAATATTTGATCTTTCAAATAACATTCCTTCAAATTAAAAAAAAAAATCTAAATATTTTCACTTATTAATTCCGAATGCCCTTCAAAAATTTTATGAAAATAATTTTTAAAAATTAAATATTAAAAATTAAAAAATCGTAATATTTTTTAATTTTAATTTTAAAATTTTAAGTAAAGAACGTCAATTAAAGTTTAAAAAATGAAACAAATTAATATTATATGGTGTTATAGAAGTATCCAAAGCTTGTGCCTAAAAAAGTAAGTAGTGAACGCGCTTTTTTTTTCTGGAAATGAATGAAGATTAAAAACGATGTAAGAATAATGTATAGAATAGGTTTTGTCCATTTTAACGTAATTCAAATATATATCAAAAATATATGGGGGAGGAAAAAAATTTACGTTTAATTTAAAGATTATAAGTGTAATCTATAAAATTAGTTTTTAAGATTTTTTTAGGTAAATTTTAATATTTTATTAAAGCGTATATAATACTAAGATGCAGGAAAATAGTATTTTATTCAGTCTAATATTTATCAATTTTATCAGTGAATATTTATTTTATTTATATCTTTTGATACAAATATCAAAGAATTTAAGTGATAAAGCTAACTATAAATAATTAATTTAGATATTTTTATTGGTACTTTTTACAATCTATTATTGTTAAAAATTTCTGTTGAATATTTTGTGTAATTTGACCTTAATAGCTTATTTAGAAAAATGTTTTGAAACTTCAAATCTTAATAGATTTATAATTCATGCTTATTTAGAAGACTTGTATTATGTTATCCATTTACGTTTATTATTTATAGAGCATAAATTATATCAAATGGAAAAGCAATAATTGAAAAAAATTTCATCATAGCTTGATTTAAAGTAAGTACAATAAAACACAGAAAAGAATTATTAATTGCATACCTTGTACTGAAATCTTCTCCACACTGAAATATAAATCGAATTTCCATACATTGATTTTTAATAATGGGAGAAAAAGTCAGGACGAAATATTAATCGGAACTATGGAAACAATGTTTCACTTCAACTATGAAATAAATTTGGAAAAAAAAATGCAATGAAATATTGTTTATTGAAAAATTGAGCAAAAATAGAAAAAAATGATAGAAAAAATTATTTATAGTGAAAATAAAATCTTTTAAAATGGGAAATTTAAAATGTCAGATGATGTAAAAACCGTTTCTTTAATGTTTATTTAGTTCAAATCGTAATACTAATTTGAAAATATGCGCTTCAAATTGAATATTTTTACTCTCCAAAGTGTGCCAAGTTTGGTAGCTATACTTCAAATAGTCTGGCTTATTGATAGTCAACATAGAAACACACACATGTTGTTTATTATTAATGGGAGTATGTTTATTAGTTAGTAGGTGTATTTATTAGTTAATACGTTTATTTATTAGTTAGTGCGTGTATTTATTGGTTAGTACGTGTATTTATTAGTTAGTACGTGTATTTATTGATTAGTACGTTTATTTATTAGTTTATTAGTTAGTACGTTTATTTATTAGTTTATTAGTTAGTACGTTTATTTATTAGTTTATTAGTTAGTACGTTTATTTATTAGTTTATTAGTTAGTACGTTTATTTATTAGTTAGTTTATTAGTAGCAAGCTTATTTATTAGTAGTACTTTTATTTATTAGTTAGATTATTAGTTACTACGTTTGTTTATTAATAGTACAGATGCAATGAAAAATAAAAAATTAAATTGAAACAATAGTATTTAATCGTAAAACAAACTTTAACAGTCAAAACCAGCATTTTCAGCATCTTACCTAAAACTTTCAGCATGTCCTTCACGATAAAAAGGCTGTAATATTTGTTTAAAAATTTTACTTTTTATAATGTTATAAAAAGTTATAAATATTTTTAAGTTAATAAAATAAGAATATTAAGATATTAAGATGCAGGTATAATAATTCATGTTGAAGAAAAATGAGAAGTATCAAGTAGTTTCAGAAAACGCTCGTCAAAATAAGATTGAAAATTCTATAAAGTTGAGATAAGTATATTTTTTTAGACAGAACCATGCAAGATTTTGGATTAAATAAATACGAAAATAAAAAATATATTGGGTTGGCAACTAAGTAATTGCGGATTTCACTCATAGATGGCTTCAGTTGAATTTTTAGTTTTGCAGACGTAGTAAAAATGTAAAACACATTTTGTTATTTGATAGTTGGCAATTCAGCTGTCAATCAGTAAAAAAAGTTTTTTGATCGGTTGCGTAGTTTTCGTTTGGCGTTCGTTGAAAAATGGAAAATCAAAAGGAACATTTTCGTCATATTTTGCTTTTTTATTTCCGCAAAGGGAAAAACGCATCGCAAGCTAATAAAAAGTTATGTGCTGTTTATGGTGACGAAAGGCTTAAAAGAACGGCACTGTCAAAATTGGTTTGCCAAATTTCGTTCTGGGGATTTTTCACTCAAAGATGAAACCGCTCTGGTCGTCCAGTTGAAGTTGATGACGCCCTAATCAAAGCAATAATCGATTCGGATCGTCATAGTACAACACGTGAGATTTCAGAGAAGCTTCATGTATCACATACATGCATTGAAAATCACTTAAAACAACTTGGCTATGTTCAAAAACTCGATTCATGGGTTCCTCATGAACCGGAAGAAACGCATTTAACGCAACGCATTAACAGCTGCGATTTGCTAAAGAAACGTAATGGAAATGATCCATTTTTAAAACCACTGATAACTGGCGATGAAAAATGGGTTGTTTACAACAATATCAAGTGGAAAAGATCGTGGAACAGGCCAAGTGAACCAACTCAAACAACATCAAAAGCTGATATTCTTTAAAAGATGGTTTTGTTATCAGTTTGGTGGGATTGCAAATGAATTGTCTACTTTGAACTCTTACCACCCAACCGAACGATCAATTCTGATGTCTACATTGAACAACTAACGAAATTTAACAATGCAATTGAAGAAAAGCGGCCCGAATTGACAAATCGAAAAGATGTTGTATTCCATCATGACAATGCAAGGCCACACACATCTTTGATCATTCGGCAAAAATTATTGGAGCTTGGTTGGGATGTTTTGCCACAGCCGCCATATAGTCCTGACCTTGCACCATCTGATTACTTTTTGTTTCAATCTTTACAAAACTCCTTGAATGGTAAAAATTTCAATAATGATGATGATGTCAAATCGTACCTGATTCAGTTTTTTTCTGATAAAAACCAGAAGTTTTATAAGCGTGGGATGATGCTGCTGCCTGAAAGATGGCAAAAGATCATTGGTCAAAATGGACAATACATTACAGAATAAAGTTATTTAGTTCCATGAAAAAATTGTCTTTGATTTTCTAAATAAAATCCGCAATTACTTAGTTGCCAACCCAATAATCTACTTTAATGCAAAGGGAAGTCTATTTCAAGTACTGAGAGACAAAATAAACATCAAAGGTGTTTTTTTATTCCTTGGATTTAAATGAAGTATTTACAGAATTTTCAGAATAAATAAAAGAAATAGTAGTTCAGAATTTTCTAAAATTCTATTCTGAATATTATTATTGACAGATTATATACACAGAAATCCCATTATTTTATTAAAAGATGAATGTAATTATTTTTCATTTTATTAATTAAATGAATGTAATTATTTTTCAAAATACGTGGCGACTGATGACTGTATTATGTAGAAAGAATATATAATGAATGATGGCGAATGTTCTTGCATGAATATATAATGAATGTTCTATTTAAAGTGGCTGACCAAATACTGAGCCTCAATTAATTCAGAATGAGGATAAATCTTGGATATTTTATACACAGGTTGTATAAATTAGGAACAGTTTTGAAGAAGGGACGATAAATCAAACCCTATTACGTCTAAATAATCCATAAAACTAGGTGACTTTAATTCTTACTAAATCCCAAAACATAAAAGAGGATGAAGAGACTTAAAAATCCGATCAGTGCTTAAATACCAGTAAGTATTTGAACTGATGTTAATAGGCTGTCACATGAAGTATAATCGTCGTCACTGGCATTGAGTTTAGAACTGACACATGGATTTTCATAATAATAATTGATAAACTAATTTCAAGTAAACATGTTAATATTTATTTTAAACTGGAACTGATAAATGATGTATATGCAATTTGTGATATTTTGTATGATATACGTGATTTTCCTTCTACAACTGTAGAAGTTTTTAAGTGTTAAGTGTTTTCTCCAATTGTAGAAGTGTTAATATGCTAAATTATGGATGAAACAGTCTCGATCTTAATATTGTCGTGTTATAGATAAACCGCGGTTAATTAATGTCAAAAATAATAATCGGTAATCTTTCCTCGATATTTTATTCAAGAAACTAAACCTTACATTTGTTTTTCATATACAAGATCAAAATGACTCGAATTTTCTAGATTTAGAGCGATGCAGTAATTATAAGAACATTCTAGCACAAACGAGAAATAATAGAAAGTAAACCAATAACTTTTAAGCAACTTGCAACTTTCAGACACAAACTAGCGAACGGTCGCTTTCAGTTCAGAGCAGTCTAAAGGCTTTATCACACGGCAAGATATCTTCGGCACTTTCTGGCAGCAAACGACAAGGAAAGTGACGTCACTTGTGTGACGTCACTTCAAAGTTTCACATGATTGGTTGAATTTCAAAGTTTTTTTTTTTCAAATATTATTTGATTAAATAAATTTAATCAACGTTTAATACTTTAAAGTTTTAGCTGTTTGTAATGAAAATTAAAATCGACAATCAATCGATAAAATCCATGGATTTCACTATTTTTCACTTGAAGGTGAAGAATGCGAGTTTTAATTCTAGCAAAAATCAACAAGTTTTTGATACTGATTAATGTTTTTTAATAATTATTTAATAAAAAGTAACTAAAATAAAAATTTTCTTTGTTGATCTAAATAAAATTTTTCTTTCAATCAAAAAAATTATATTACTTGTATAGAATTAATTTATGCTGAAGATAAATATTTTTATGAAATTTAACTATTTTATTTGATTAATTTTTCTTTGAAAGATACAAAAAATTACGAAATAACCTCAAAAAAGTTAGACAATTTTTTATGTCAAATAATAGAAACTATTGAAATTCTATAAAGAAAACATGAAGCCTTAAATATGCCAACGAAGATCCTGGAACTTCCCTTATATAGACTTTGTATTTCAAGAAGTTTACTTTCAAGATATCAATCTCAATGTTTCCGAGAAAAAAATTAAGAAACACTTCATATTCACTTGTCCGGTTCAAAGACCCACTTATGCTATTCAAAAAGTGTCTGCCGGAACCTTTTCTCTGTCATAACGAAGCTTTTTGAGGCTGAAAATACTTCGACATTGGTGTATTTTCAGTAAACTGAATAATGCAGTCTAAGTGAAGATTAATTTCATTTATACAGGATGCGCCAGAGAAAATTACTTATTTGAAAGGTCAATAAAAACAAAAGTACTTCAGTTATTGCTTTAGTTCATTTTTTATTTCAGAACACAATATCCAAGTTTTTTTTCATACAGTTCAGAAAATGGCATTGGTTAAGTGGCAATCCCCATTGTGCATACACTGATTAAGTCGATTTTTGCAGTTCGTAGGTTGATTGGCAATGGCTTCGCGAATGTTGTTCTTGAGGTGAGCTATGATCCTTTGTCGATCGACATAAACCAGGGATTTCAAAGTGAGCCTCGTCACTGAAAACAACGACCGCGTCTTTAGGCAGGTTGTCAAGCAACATTTCACATACATTTTGACTGACAAAATCATGTTCAGTTAATTCTTGCACAGCAGCCAATTTATTGGTATGAAATGGAAGGTCTTGATGGAGAATTCGTCGAACAGTGGTGTCAGAAATTCCCAGAACAGCTGCGTGTTTCCTCACTCTTTCGACATTTTCCGGAGTTCTGGTGGTCCGTTGATGTCCGTTTCTAGATTTAGAGACACTCCCGAAATGAGTCACCTACGACAGAGTCGAATGACGGCCAGAGATGGGTCAGTGAGGAGGAATTTCAAAGCGAGCGCGGAAGGCACGTTGAGTGGAAACAAATGAGCAACCGTTAGAAAAGAAGCTTTCGACGGCAAAGGACCGCTATTCTCTAGACCAGAGCATAATGGTAACTGACTAGTTAGAGAAACAAACTTGGGATCTTCTCCCTCCAGTGCCGCCACCTATCATCCCTCTATCTACCCAACTGACCGCTCGGGAGTTTTTTCAAATAAGTAAGTTTTTCTGGCGCATCCTGTACAATTGATTAATCCGTGAGAAATGTCTATAAATTATATTATTGGCTTTAATATGGTATATATAACTGTGTTAAATAGAGTAAATGGTGACAGCTGTGTAGTAATTTTGTGTTTAAATTTATTTAAATGAATAAAATTAATGTCTAAAAGATGTCCAGTCCAATTATCTATTTCAACACTATCTTGATGACATTTTTTGGGGGACCCGAAGATTGAATCACAACTTGCTCCCTCTCATCACTTTAATATTACAAAGCGACACCATTTTTTAACAAAATGTTGAAAATATACGCGAAAATACTTCGAATTTTAAGCAAATCGAATTTTTAAATTTCTGAATTATTGTTCAGTTTAATATTGTTTTATTTATATTAACGTTCCATTTTAAAGCAAACTTTTTTTGTGTGAAAAGCAGTTTTAAACTGTTTGAAACAATTATGTGACTATCAGATTACGTTTGCGTGGATATTTAAAAGCAATTATATTTTTTATCTCAAAATCGAATTAAATCTTATCAAATCGTAATCGTATCTAAACTTTCTGTACCAACCCTAGCTGTTTCTTGGCCGCGGTGGCCTGGTGGTAAAATCTTGGCTTCGGAACCGGAGGGCTTCAGGTTTGGGACTCGATTCCACCGAAGAACCGTCGTGTGAGGGGGTATCTTGCACGTTAAATCTGTCAGGTCAAACGTACACCCGCTGGTGTGGCGTGGTGTGGAGAGGGGTGTGCTAGTTCAGGAGTCGTCCTCGTCATCTGACCGTGGTTCAAAATGACGAGATCTGTCCCAAAATAGCCCTAGTGTTGCTTTATAACGGGACGTTAATATATTGTTCTTTCCGATTTTTCCTTCGTGCTTCTTTCAGCAATACTGCGGCATTCTTACGACCTTGTCTTTTATTAGCCAGACAGAAGAAATACATAGCGGTACTTAGCGGACATTCGTGCCAAGATATAACTTTTTGTTGCTGATAAATCGCCAATTGTGAAAATCTCCTTCTCATTATCTAATAAACTTAAAAGTTAAAAGTTTATTTTAAAGCAAAACTAATGCTGTTTTGGGACGGACATCGTAATTTTGAGCCGCAGTGAATTGACGAGGACCACACATGATTTGGCCGATTTTATGTGCACCAGACCCGCTTAGATGACGGTTCTTTCCTGACGATTTAACCCTACGGTTTTGAATCCAAGACCTTACCAATAAGCCACTGCTGCCTTTCTGACTTATAAAAATGATGAGGCGTATGAAAATTGATGGCATTATTTTGATCCTTGAGTTCTGTTCCGTAATGCATTGCAAAATCCGTTTTTTTCCCCTCCTCTGTTTATAATTAATCTGTATTAATTTTTAATGATGTCTTTAATTTAAGTTTTTAAGTATTAACAAAGCTAATAAAATGATTAGTTTCTTAATATTTACTTAGAATTACGCCAATTTTTTTGTGAAAAATGTAAATTCAATATAATAATTCCTTTGACTATTATTGATCAACTATGTATAGATCCGTATTATCAAAATTTTTGTTAAAGAATTCAGATACATAGGATTTGTCGGCGCTTTCATTTATACATGTCTTTTTTTCCCCCTCTTTTTATTCTCTTCTTATTTTGCATTATTCTTAGCATGATTCTTTATAATTCCTTGAAATAGAAAAACTATCTGACGTCAGAATTCAAAAAATTTGATAATTCAGAACTATGCCACTCTTTTTACGCGCAGTTGAGTAAAGATAGTGAGTCCTTGCAAAAGACCTAATGAAAAGTGACATCCAAGAGTTTCCTTCTACTTTTATCTAAATGATGGTTTACAACTCCGAAAAATGAAACAAGCATTTATCAGACTCATGAAGGATGACTAATGTTGCAAAAATTTGTCAACTTTTAGATTCATATATTCCTATTTCTCTGACATATGCTCTAATCACTAAATCTACAGAAACAGTAATTGTCGGTTATGTTTTAATTGTAGATAAGAACCTAACATCTTAAGTTAACGCTTGAGTGCAGGTGATTTCTGTTTTTTTATAAATGAAATAAATGAATAAATTCAATCAAAATAAGTGGCCGAGGGGATCTGGCGGAACCTTCTTCTTGCATACAGCCGACCACCCCGCCGCCACTGAACGTACCAGTGTCGACAGTGATCTAGTGCAACCGTCGGGTTTCAATATCGAGATGCGATTCCACAAATGAACCGCTTTGTAAGGAAGCCTGATGCACATTAAACTCGTCATCTGCCTGCGGCTGAAAACGACGAAATCCGTCCCCAAATAGTCTCAGTGTTACTTTACAACGGTACGTTAATATAACTAAATTAAACCCAATCAAAATAAGAACTAAATTCATTCAGTTTCGTTTTGATTGTAATAGATGCTATTGACATGGCATATGATCTGGTTAATAAAAATCTAAATTGATATCGGATTAAGTAAAATAGCCCTAGTGTTGATTTAAAACTGGATGTTGATATAACTAAACTACAGTTTGATCGATGGTCAACCATTTGACTTGTATGATTCAAAATGTGATAAGAATTTTTAAATCATACTTGTCGAAAGGTTGACCATCTATCAATCTGTACTTTTCCAACTACATAAACGCAATAATCTACAAGGGCATGGTTTAAATCAATGCGTTTACGTAGTTGGTAAAATACGGATTGATAGGCGCAGCATTGACCTGGTGGTAAAATCTAGGCCTGTGAGCCGTAGGGTTTGAGGTTCGAGATCCGATTCCACCGAAAGACCATCGTGTAAGGGTGTCTATTGCACGTTAAATCCGTCAGGTCAAACTTCATGTTGGAGTGGTGTGGAGTGGAGAGGGGAGGTGCCGACTCGTTCGCCTTCCTCGTCATTTGTCCGCGGCTCAAAATGACGAGGTTCGTCCCAAAACAGCCCCAGTGTTGCTTTACAATGGTACGTTTATAACTAAACTAAACTAAAACTTAATCAAAATAAGAATTATTTGTTTTTCTTCGTTTTCATTGTAATAGATGTTATTAACATGGCGCAGCATCGTGGTCTACTTCAATTTCAAAAGATTTGTTGATATCGGGTTAAGTAAAACAGACCTTGTGTTGCTTTATAACGGGATGTTAATATTATTAAACTAAACTGAACTACAGATTGATAGATGGTTAACCATTTAACTAGTATGATTCAAAATGTGAATAGAATTTTTTATTCATATTAGTCAAATGGTAGACCATCTATCAATCTGTACTTTCAAAACTAGGTGAAAGCAATAACCTTCAAGAGCACTGATTTAAATCAATGCTCTTATGTAGTTGGAAAAGATTGATGGATGGTCAATCATTCGACTAGTATCATTCAAAATGTGATAAGAATTTTTGAATCATACTAGTCAAATAGTTGTCTATCTATCAATCCGTACTTTCTCAATTTCGTAAAAGCAATAATCCAGAAGGGCTATTGTTTAAATGAATGAAACTCGTTTACGTTATTTTGCGACTACACTTTGATTTCTGTTACTTTTGGTGACAATAGGGTGGCAAAAAGGCATCCTAAACACATATTATCACTATAGTTTCATTAAAAAGGCTGTATTCATGTCAAAGATCTATATTGCTTAATTATCTTTCACCTTTGCCTTGCTAGATATTTTCGGATTTACCCGAGTACCAAAATTTTATACGAGAGAAAACTTATTAGAGAGTATACTAGAAGGTATCGGGAAGACTATTCCTAGTTATTATAATTTGCTCATTAGATTAAAACTTCAGATAAATCTGCTCTGTAATATTAATTATGATTATTTATTAATTAATGGCCAGCAAAAGTAATAAGTAAACTGATAAAAAGTCGAAATGAATGAATACAATAAATTTATTTGGAAGATGTGGAAAAACTATTTACTAAATATTATAAGTATTGTTGGACTTAAAGGTATAAAATTCTGAAAATTAACTTTTACCAGTTGTATATTTTTGGGGTGTTAAAGAACTAAAAAATCGATAAATCAAAATATAGTTTTATTCAATATATTCTATCAAATATGATTTCCTTCTATTTTTAGGAATAAATTATACAAGGGGTGTTCAAATGAAAAGGAACCAATCGAAGCTGTGCGTATAAATGAAAACTTTATTTAAAGTATTCAACATGACCCTGAGCACAACGATCTCAACTTGATTAAGGCCCTCTGTAGTTCTCGTTGATTAACGTTCCTCAGTAGAACCCTGAGCACAACGATCTCGTTGATTAACGGACCGAAGAATTCCTTGTTCCCAGAATTCCTGTGGCCTTAACGTCACAGCGTCCTTGAGTTCGCAATCCAAGGTCAGCTAATTTTTGAATTTCTCTAGCGCATAAGAACCATTAACTCAGATGTGTACTATGAGACACCCCAAAGACTACGCAGATCCATCAAGAACCAAAGCTCCCTGATAACGCGCGTCTTCACGTATCCAAGGTCACACACGCAGAACTGGTCATGTTCAAGTGGAAACAGTTCTACCATCCGCTCTACAGCCCGGGCAAGTCGCCCTGCGATTTTGATGTGTTTAGTCTCCTGAAAAGACATCTGAAAAAGAAGTGCTTCAACTTGAATACAGTACTCAAGGACGCTGTAAGGGACTGAGTCAAGGTCATAGGAATTCTGGGAACAAGGAATTCTTAGGTTCGTTCATCAACGAGATCGTTATGCTCAGGCTTATGTTTTGTACATTATATAAAGTCTCTATTTTTACCCATAATTTTGTTAAGTACTTTTTCATTTTTGAACATTTTTTTTTTTCATTGTTTGATAAAAAAGGGGTAAGTTATTTTACTCAAATAATAAAATCTTTAACATTAGACTTTAAGTCTAAACCTAATCATCGCTATCCTTCGCTTTAACAGTGAATTCGGATTTTTTTCCCCTCTTCTCTGCTCAACTTTTTTCAGAATATTTTCGTGATTCTGTTAAATTTTACAGTGACGCTTAAGAATTCAGCGATGTACTCCCATCAAATTAAACCTTCCTTCTTTTTTCGTTATTTCGTTCCTCAGTAGACTGCCC
>JAPMOQ010050162.1:0-23058 GCA_026543055.1 Argiope trifasciata
TCTACTATGGTAAATTGTAATATTATTAATGAAGAAATAAATTTCATCGATCTAATTTGTCTTAATTATTTTGAAAAAAATTGCTAACATAAAATATTTTTGAATTAGTAACATTTGGCGGAACATTTGTGTAACCTTTTAAGCATTTCTACACGGAGTTTTCCGATATTTAATTCAAATAGAATATATTTTACTTTCTAAAATATATAAGAATTGTCCTCCCTTGTTATTTCTATACCTATTCGTTGTAAATCAATCGGATTTTAGTTGGTTTGTTTTAAAATGAAAATATATAAACCAATAGCATTCTCTATTTTAAACTACAAGTTTTTCAATATTATATTGTGAAAATCCAAGTAGTGCATGTAACATATCAAGAAAATCATGCAATTGTTTGGCTGATTTCAGACTAGTATCCTCTAAAAATGAGCTGCTCGATTTTGGAAGTAAAACAATAAATAATTCAATGATATTTATTGCAATGTTTCATAAATTATATAACATATCGGAAGGATAAAGGATTTTTTTCCTTTATAGAACTGAGTAATCCCATTTTCCTATGTTCATTAAATCTTAACAAAATGAGATTAAAATTGGAAAAGGAAGCTGCTTGTTAACACAGAGCTTATCCATTCTTATCGTGATAAGCAATAATGAATCACTAAATTTTTTTTCTTATGTTTCTCTTTCAAGGCCTCTCGGATTTTTCTCTTTCGTTCTACATTTTATGTTTATAATTACAAAGTAGGGAATTGAATTTCCCACGGGACTAAGCTTAAACGCATGCAGGAGGATGAACTTAATAGAAAAAGAATCTTGTTTCTAAAAGGATAAACTAGAATAGTGCAAAAAACTTAATTGCAAATTTTATGTAATGAATTTAAAGAAAAAACTGTTAATGAAGTTCTTTATTTAGATTGAAACTGTATGCTACTAACAGGCTTTGCATTCTACATTCTGAGAAGCTTAAATTTCCTGAATTGTAAACTAAAGGATTCCGTTAATTTTCTTTAAGATATCTTTTTTTCGGGAGAAATAAAAATCAGCTTCTTAACTGATTAACTCTATTACCCTACTACAGAATTTATGTTGTTTTTCTCCAAAACAAGTATTATTTTCAGGAAGATTCGAAAGATCTTGATAAATTTACTATCAATACAGAAACACTTGTAATATTGACAAATCTATGCATATATATATATATATATATATTGGAAAGGGAGATAAATCCATTTTTGAAAAATAAGGAAATAATGATAGTTATAAATAAAAATCGTTACGATCTTTTCATACATTAACAATTTATCGGGAAAAAGTCTCGATTCAAGTCATTAGAAGATCATAATTTTCACTCTTAACAATATTGAAAATGTGTTTATTTTGAAAGTGGAAAGTCCATTTTAGACTGAAATTGTTTTTGACGGGGCAAATTTTAGCTCTACTAGATGTATGGTGAAGAAAATCTGACTTTTTGATATAATGTCTGAAATCTATAATATTCTATCTTTGATAGTGAAAATTGGGGTTTGGACAGCATTTCATAAATAATAAAAAGTGCATGTTAACTTCTTTTTCCGATAATAGTATGCTTACTTCCAACTTCGATTTTTCAGTTCAGTGACAATAAAATAAATAACACTGATCACACATTTTTATTGTCAGGACATTCATTTTTACTGAAACCGTGATTTTGGACTGGTAGAAATGGCAATCCTGAAAACCAATTTCTTGTATATTTCCCTAGATTACTATAAAATAATATGAAATTTTCGAAAACAAAATAAATGTTTAATACATGAAATTAAACCCGATGGTTCTTTTTCAATCGAAGGTTTGGAAAAAGGTGTTTTAAAAGATAACTAAACCCCGATGGTTACATATATGCTAAATAAGTTAAATATATGCTGTATCAGATTTACAAGGAGTGTACCATACAAAATGTCCAACAAAACTTTGATAGAATGAGATGATGCATTTAAAATAATCGATTTGTAAGAAATTTTGGAAATATAAAATTAAATTTATGTATGAAAATAGGCGATCTATCACATCTGAAAAATACATGATGGATTTATTGCCCTATATACATCCTGTTTATCATAAATATTTTGAAATATCAAAACTCGAATAAAAATCAATTTAATTAAACCTACGTATAAACTAAAAATGCATAATCTTAAATTCTTAACAAAACTGAATTGCTTTGTTGTTATATTTTCTATTAGAATATTCTTTATTTAAATTTTTTATCAAATAATTATTTATAAAAAGTTCAAGATTATTTTTTAGAAAAATGGTAATGAAACTGAAATATTTAGCAATTAAATGAATGATTACAGTAATTCATTAATTTTGAAAGTGTGGCAAGTCCATTTACTTACAATTAAAGTCTAAGTTTTTTTTTTTAAATTAGCACTGTAAACAGTTTTGGATTATAAACTTACATTATCTGGTACTACAAAATAAAAATATATACGTCTATTAATACTACCGAATATTTTTACCGATTTTTTTTTAATTTATTGAAATACAGACCTTTAAATATCTCGGAATAACAAAATATGGACTTGTCCATTTTTCAAATAAACGGCTTATATATTACAGATTATGTACATCAGCTATTGCAAATTACCTACTACAAATAATGCGTTCATATAATAAATTGAAATTGTTGAATTTTTTTATATATCAAATTTTGCAATTTTGCCAACATCATAAGTTTTCAATATTGATAGTCCCTCTTCTTTTTGAATAATGTGGTGCTCAGATAATGCTGTTATAGTTCTTTAATTAATTGCTTGAAACTTTATAAGAACTTGTTTCACATTTTTATAATGTAAAAGTAATTTTTAGATTACTAAAAAGTTGATACTTTTATTAATTTATATTCGTATAAAGCATTAATATCGAATAACGAATTCAAATTTTCTACATATACAAAGAAGTCCCATTTGTATGGAGTCAATGTATAACTAAATTAATTTTTAAACTGATAATTAAATTCGAAAAATAATAAAAGAGCACTATTTTATAAAATGCTGTCAGTGTAAAAAGGTTTAGGAAAAATTGTATAGAATATAATGATTAGTACATCAATTAATTTTAATTATTCCTTATACAAAATACATGGAATGAATATTTTATGAAATAAAATGACAAACTCAGCCTGATCTAAGGAGACAAGAAGGCTGGCGAATGAAATTTACTCGGCAAGCTATCGATTGTTTTGATCATTATTTTGATACAAGTGTTATAAATACATATTAAATGTATTAATTTGCGACATTAAGACCCTGCAATTAATAAGATAATGTTGCAACACAGAAAACGATGTTTACAATCCTTAAAGTTTGTATCTAAAGAATCAATGTAGCTAATGAGGAAAGAGTCATCAATAAATAAATAAGGAAGGGTAGAGGAACAAGTTTTGCGTATATTTGTTGTGCTTTAAAAACGGTGTAATACTAAATGTATATTTGAAAATTTCTGAATAAACTTATTTAGAACTAAACGCATAGCAATAGTTAATAAATACTTTGAATTTACAAATGTATTTTTCAAATTTATCTGAATAAGTTATCAAATAAAGCGTAACAAATATGTGTATCAAATTTATCGGAATTATGCATGCAGATCTCAGATAGTTTATAAAACAATGCTATCTTTATATTAAATTAAATTAAATTGAGCGAAAAAACTTTTAAAATAGTCTAAATTTTATTCATTAAGTATATGTTATTTAAAGAGAAGCGTATACAGGGTATGAAATATTAATCTCTCTCAGCGGTTTTAAGACTGTAGAATCCCATATAAAAGTCATTAGCACCGACGAAGAAGTTGCAAACATAATTTATTATTTCCAGATTAGAAATAAGCAGCATACAAGCAATGATGTAATATAATTTATAATAAGACTTTATAAATCCATAACATGCAAATGCCGCTAATGATGTACAGAGGAAAAATAGCCATATGAAGGAAGTAGTGTTATATATAATATAATTTTATGTGTGTGTGTTGTAATAATTTAGTAACAATTTGATCTTTATTCATTCCATTAGCAGCCATTTGAATCTAGAAGCGAAATGCCGGCATGATTACGTTTATAAACACGTATACATGAAATTTTCTTTGAACTTAAAGATAAGTAGTTGCGGAATTCCTTATGAAATTTTATAAATTACTTGCCGCTTTTGGCGACCAGCTGGTTCGCCATGAGTAATGCATTCTAAAATTTTCAATTAAATCACATTCATTAGCCTTGAAGTAATCCCGGGCATTGATTGGCCTGAAATTAATATTTTCTCTAAGATGATGGACGGAAAGTTCTAAAAGAGTACGTTTTCCTAATAATATTTTTTAATTTCTAATGCTCTAACAATTTATCGGTTATGCTTCCAAAATATTAAAAATGTTTTTTTCGGTGATGTTGCCAAAATATTAAATATGTTTTTTTAAAGAAAGTGAAAAAGGGAAAAATATTATTGAATTAATGATATGGATATTGCACACGATTATAGAAATATGCCATTAAGTCGGGATTTCAACGCCTATCCTGTCTAAAATTCAACCAGGTTTACTGTAAATAAAGATAATTTATGGAATTAATGATATAGATATTGCAAACGATCATAGAATTCATTGCCTAGCATTTAATTTTTTAGAAGATATCACATTTTATATTTGTTATTTTATCCAGTCAAGTGCTGAAAGTTGTATTTCTTTAGATTTGATTTGCGATGATAGTTTTTTTTTTTAGTCTGAACTTCCGTCATTCTTTTATTTTATTTTATCCGGTCACGTGCTAAAAAAACATGGTTAAAATATTTCTTTAAAAATTCGTTAAAAATAGAAGCTTAAATTATACATTAAAACACTGATACCATTAGAAAGCTAATTTTTTAATCTTTAAATTGATGTAAAAATCATTTTTGTGCGATAATATTTTCGGAAGTTATAGCGGAAAAACGTCGAAATTTCGCTTAAATTTTAATTAATTCAAATTCTAATTAAAAATTCGAAAAAAAGGCTCCGAGGTGCAGATTACCGACCTCCAAGGTATACATGTACCAAATTTGGTAGCTGTAGGTCCAACGGTCTGGCCTATAGAGCGCCAACACACACACACACACACATTGAGCTTTATTATAAGTATAGATGATATAAAGGAAAAACTCTAGTATATTATTTATTATTTATTATTAATCTATTATTTATTTCTAAGAGTCATGAAGATATCAGAGCAATACCGAATAAGGAAGCCGAAAGTACAAAGAAGAGACAATATGAAAGCATTTTGTGGGATATAATTTGTCCAAACGAATCTGTCGCTTTGGTTCTGTATTGTTAAAAAGTCGCCGTAGGAAAACAAAAATCCAAATTGTGTGTGTGAGTGTGTGTGTGTGTGCGTGTGTGTGTGTGTGCGTGCAGCGCATTTGCGTACGTGCGTGGGCTCAATAAAAGAAATATAAAAACATCTGGAAGAATTCACCGCTTATCATACACAAGTTGTAAAAATGCAATCGTATTTTAAATTAGTATTTCGTGAAACTTTAACCTTCTTTCGATGAGTAATCACATATTTGTATAATCTCAAATAAAGTTGCTAGAAAACGGAGAATAAAATCAAGAAGATATTTTTCATGCCGAAAAAATAATGAACTCAAAGAGTTTTGAAATTGAAATGAAATATGAGATCTTTAAAACGTGTCAAACAATGCTCGAAATATTGTAGAAATTCAAGCAGCATATAACGGCAGATTAGTGTTTAATTCATGTCCTCTAAATAAATCTACCAGTTTGGACTAGATGAAATTTGCCATGCATAATCTTCAAGACAAGTGAAAGGTTACTGTTAGCTTTTCAAATTGTATACTTTAATTAAAATATAATAACTATAGATTTAGCAAGCATTAAAATTTGTAAAAAAATTGCTCAATATAATATCTAAATAATTTCCAATACTTTAAAATTAAAACAATTGTACTACTAATAATATCTGCTATATTTTATTTTTATACATAATTTTTTACTATTTAATTAAATACGTATTTTATAAAATTGTTTTGTTATGCTGAAATTCAAGCTGAATTCACAGTTCCAGGACAAAAATCATGCATTCAATATAATAATAAAATGATATGCCAATATCATTAAAAGTATATAGATAAAGGGTGGTAATACTAAAGGAATTCATAAGAATTTGAGAAATCAATTAATAAATATGATTAAAAAATTAAACATGCCTGTTAATAGTAGGGAAATTCGTTAATATGAATACCCTTCTAAGAAAGATTGTTTCGATTTCGCAGATAATTTTTATAATATAGATTATATTATACAAGCGAGTAACTTTAAATGTGATATTTTATAATTATTTTTAAATGGTATAAAAATAAATAAGCCATTTTTTCTATGTTTCTAATAGAGAGTTGGCCGACAAATAATGCAAATTAATACAACAATTATTATTAAAATATTTCAAACTTTTATTACTTCATTTCAGAAAAAAAAAGTTTTTTAATACAAAAATAGAAAAAAATTAATTTTTCATCAGCTCTTAGACCTTTTAATAATATCTAAACGAAATATCCTTCTTTGTAATATAAGTTAAGTATTATCATGTAATTTGAGATACATATTATTTAAAAATACTTAACGGAATTTCTAATGAATATTTCTGATTTTTATTTGTTTGTTTAAGCTTTTTATTATTTTCATGAGATCACGGGTATGATACTTTCTTCCTTCCGTACCAATAATTTCAATATTTATTTAAATTCTGCTTAGGTATGATAATGTTGATATTGTATTGCTTAGGTTTTGTTTTATTTCCTTAACCTTATACAGTTATTTCCCTTCTTCATTATACATGGTAATAGATAACAGTACATTATCGTTTATCAATCTTAGTAAAATGCTAACCAAAGCTTTATAAAGTATAATACATGCAAAAAATACTTTAACAATATTTAGTATTTTTTATCAAGGTATATCGATCATATATGTTTAATATTCAAAGAACGAGGATATACAACCTTTTTTTTTCAGATATTACACTATATGCTTGATAATTAATACATACATCCGTAACTGGTTTCTTATACAAATATGAGACTTGTATGGTAATGAAAGAATGAAAGACTAATCCTATCATTGAAACTATGAAGTTATGAATAAAGTAGTAGCAACGTTGAATAGAATGTCGTCTATATTTTTATATATGTTATAACATAAGCCTACGACCCAGACATTTCCACTTCAGCTTCACTGCTATCGGAATTATTTACAAAAATTCACCTTTAATCAATATTACATTACATCCGAACTCGGCGTCATTCTATGTAAGCATTTCCAACAACTCTCGTTGTTTTACCTTACAAGTTGATCCACGACCGTCTAGATTATAGGACATGGCGGATCTCTATCGACTCCGACTAGCTTTCAGAAAATAAGGAAAGCTAACAGACCTCCCTCTTTGCCTCGAGCAGAAGGGGTCACCTTGTGTTAGCTCTCTGGCTCTTATATTCCTCAAAGGACAAAATTTCAGTCAGAACCTATTCACAAGTAATCAGCTCAGAATGATTAATTACAAGTCGCCGAAGTGTACATAATGTTGATTGCTTTAAAAGAACTACATTTGGTTGAGAAGATTATCCTTTTAATACAAAGAATCGATACATTTAAAAAAGTAATGAGATGTTTTCATAAATGAATTGATATAACTGTATTAATAGTTAATTTACTTGTAATTAAAACTATGTTTTGAGTAAATCTGAAGTATTATTAGAAAAAGTAATGTTTTATTGTTTACGGTTATCAAAACATTTGCAAAAGATATGTGTATTTTACCTTTTTCCCTCATTTCATAAGAAAAAGAAACTGATATTTGAAGGGTTTGTAGTATCGTAATAAATCTCCAAAAAAAGCAGTTTCATATAAATTTATATTAAATATATATGCATAATACAAAGCATATGCCTATGGAAAAAATAAATTATTAGAATTGTTCCTTCAAATCATTATTAGTTACTTAAATAATATGTTTTTCTTTATCATAAAATGTATTAACAATTTTAGATAAGAGAGAATATTGGAATAAAAAAAACAATGGTATTGGGACACCACTAATACATAATTCATTTTTAAAAGCACTTTTATACCATCTGAATTTAAATTATTCCTGTCACTTCTGCCTCGGATCTTTGAAACTTTTTCCAATACAAATTCTACTTTTTAATATTAAATATCAGAGAGTGAACAGGTAGTTTTCTTTTAGTGTAATTTTTAATCTTCAACCATAACATCATCCAAACTTCCCAATTAATCAACATATCCTTTCATCATCTCCCACCTTTTTTTCAGAAACATGAACCATAAGATATTAAAATGAATATGAGGAAAATTAACTCTTCATATAAGTTATTTTCTTCTGTTTTGAGTTTCCCTCATTTTTTGGTTTTCTTTTTGCCGCATATTTTATGCACGCACAAGAAATTTCCCAACCTCTAAATTGTGGTGATTATTTATCCATCCATCAAAGATGACGGGCAGGCTTATTACTTCAATGTTCTATCGCCGATCCTTGCACATATTCGAGAACATTAAAGTCTTTCTTTTTATTTTTTAAGAAAAATATTTTCTATCCTTTATTCTACACCTTAAGAGACTTTATAAAGCATTAAGTATAAAAATTTTACGATGGGTAAATGTTTGATAACATTTTTTGAGTCATCATGTTTTATGATATTCTAAACCCTGAGAGATATTTATTTTTCTGTATTTGTTTATCTAAATTCTTGTAAAGATCTCTTATGAATAATTTGTCATAAGGTATTGCAATCAAACTGTAATATTTAACAATATTATGTTTAGCAAAATTCAATTCACATAATTGAGTACATTCTAATTGATAAATTTAAGGTAATCACTTAATGTAAGGAGTACAGGCAATTTGATTTCTTCTTATAGGCTTCTAGTCTGGGTTTTGTATGTTTTCTTGTTTACGAAGCACAAAGAAAGAATAGTAATTGATAAAAAAAATCAAGAGATTTTGATGATTCTCTGAGTTTTGGAGTTCATTGATTCCCAGAGTTCGAAAAACACATTTTTAGAAATCATCCACTTGTCTGTTTTAATATCTTCATCCCGACTGAGGAAATAAAGTAGAATTTCAGACAATTCGTTTATTTACAACTATATATGTACATACGAACAATTTGCTCTCATCTAGGTTAAAATATTTGACATTTAAAATATTCAATCCCATGTGAAAATATCATCAACTTCCATAGCAGTCGAAGGTTGAAGGATTATTGTGAAAAGAGTTATCCCTCAATTCGGAGAAATAACACCACAAGAAACTAACTGGTTGTAGTTAACACTGCTATTCCAGGGTAGAGCGTAATTCACTAGTCCGTAATCCAAGAAGACTTTATCCACCTCCTTCAAAGCATACATCCATGCACCCGCATTTTTTTTATCCTTGTCCAATCCCCGTCTCTCACTTCTATCACTTCACATTGGTCACCTGAACCTCCTATCGCCCAATAGTTGTTCAGCACAATGTCCCACTCAGTTGCACAGTATATTGTGGGAATGTCCGTTCATGATACTTCTTCGTAAGTGGCCATCTTGGAACACGCTTTTAGAATGGAGAACATTTAGCATCCGGGTGGTTTGACTCCTTTACCTTCAAGGTGCAATAAGTTTCTCTTAAATAATGAGTCCCATGTATGTTTCTTCAGCTATGGTGTTACTATTGACCAGATGCGACGACCACACGGGTGAAAAGATTCCCCATCTTGCAATCTGGAGGAATTAAACTATTTAGAGTTTTAACAGGTGATGACACAGCTGGATGGAAATGCAGCTTATTAAGAATGAGAATGGGGACGTTACACTGTCTGTGACAAAGATAACTCAAAAAATGGTAGTAGCTAGACGGTTAAAATTTGACATATGGTCTTTACAACAAAACTTCAGGTTTTTATCGGAGTAAAATTTATTCTTAGTAATTAAAAAAATTTATAATCAGATTACAAATAGGAAATTGTTTGCTTTTTCTAAAACAATGTTATATATAATATAAAGTTTAAATGTTGCGATTCTCTTCGGTTTGTACCGAATTTGCAATGCGATTCGACACTTTTCTCATTTCGGAAGTATTTGAGGTATCATATAATTGGGCGTAATGAGTGTATTTGAGGTATAAAATGAGCACATGAGTGAAATTTAATTTATTAGAAAGATTGCGTTTAAGTATATAAATATGAAGTATGATCATAAAATATTAAAGTCAAAGCCTGTGGTCAGAGCCATAAAAAAATAAAAGATTATAGATATTGACCATAAACTTCTGCCAATTGTGTGCAGTAGATCTTATATACCAACGATTCTAATGTCTCATTTATTATGACAAAAAAAAGTTAATCATAGTTACGCTACATCTCTTTAGATGTTTGGTAATATTGAATCATTCTACAAACCAAAGGTAAGTTGATCGAATTTTACATAATCTGTTCGAATGCCTATTTTAAAATTCGTATCTTCATATTCGAAAAGATGCAACATTCTTAAAATCCAGATTTGAAGAAAAGGTTCCGTCGAAAAACCGACTCGTCACTAATTTTCAAACAGATTCTTATTATCTTATCTTTCGTCCGATATGCTGAATAATCCAGAACTGAATTTTGCATTTTTTTATAATACTAAAAATAGTGATAAATTGATATTATTATACATGATATTTTGATACACTCTTTGAAAGTACTTACTTTGACTTTCCACGTTGGAAGCACTTGAAGAAATCTGGTCTAACATAAGAAATTTCTCACTAATATTTGCATAGTTATCACAATTGAAAACAACAAACATATGACAAATTCAGTAGAATTTCTCTTCATAACAATTTTTGAAGTTGAAAAAATTTATTCATTTTTCAAAGTTATGTTATGCAAAATTAGTGAATGCTACTATCATATAATACCCCATGCATTTATTGAAGGGTCAATTGCTGATAATACAGAACATTCAAAGGTAAAATTACTTAAAATAAAGAAAATAGAGAGAGCAGTTCATTACGATCATTTCGGAACTCCTAAATTACATTTTCAAAAGCTAAAAGTAATGAAATCACAACTTTATGGAAACACAATGCTATCGATTTCCAAACGATATAAAATAATATTAATATTATTTAAAAACCAAACTTCCATTTTATGTTTGAAATTGATGGTTGAAATAAATAGAATAATTTATGTTCATTTTAAATTACTACAGATTCAATGTATAATGATGAGCCATGCTTTTGTTTAAATTTAATAACATATTAACAGATATTCGAACAAAATTCAATTAAAATTAAAGTAATTATTAAGCACCTTATTACACGAATGGTGATTAATTTGAGAAGAATAATCAAGCTAATTAAGGATTTTCCTATTACAAATTAAGTCTTAATTAGTAAATACTGGCTGACGAATTCATGCATTGAAAAGATCTAACGATTTATTCTCATTCGATTATTAACTACACAATGACATACTCAACAAACTCAAAATTATTCGATTAAAAGACATGTGCATAAATTAATTAGAGAAGAGAATGAAATTCCAATTTCATTTTGATTTAAGATGAAAATAGATTGAAAAAAATTGTTTAAAAATAAACAGAATTCTGACATTAGTTAATGCAAATAAATGTCCTAATAATCTCCACATAATGATAATAACAGGCTTAATTTTCATAATGATTAGCTAATTGAAACATTTTATGCAACAAAATATTCTGAAATAATTCAATTACCGCTTGTAAAACCATTATCTCTAACTGGAAATATTTAAAAAGATGTTGTGGTCTTATTAAAATTGCTTTTGGTTTTGAGTTGTCTTCTAGGTAAGTATTAATGATGTTCAAATGAGAAAGTAATGTTTCTTAAATGATAAAAATCTAGCTTATAGTGATTGAATTGCCAAAAACAAGCCAATGACATCAATAAGAAATGATAATTGATTTCTATTTCATTTTTATTCCCTCACATAAATAATGTATTTATAGCTTGTACACAAAATTAATCGTATCAGATGACGAAGAGTTAGAGGATAATTTCTGTATATTAATTTATGCTCTTTTAATAAACAGCTGATGAGTACTAATTATGTGACGAAGTACGAATTACTTGAAAGAAAGTTATTTGTATTCAAATTATATCAGTTTGAAAGATAATTATACCGTTTATGAATAAAGATTTAAATTACTCAGATGTAAAACTGATATTCCTATAATAATGCAAAATGTATCAGATTTCGATGGATTATCAGTTATTTATAAGGTCATCAACATGCAATTAGAAAAATATGAAATTTATTTCTGTAATCCTTGAATTTTATTTTTATAATGTCACATAGAATTAAATTAGTAATAAAAAGAATATTTATAAAACATATAGCCAAACGTTAGTAGTATTTGATTTGCTGAAAGAAGGCTGGCAAAAGTGTGACTGGAAAAGGTCCAAATTTGGATCTGACTTTTGAGGAAGTTATGAAAATGTCATAAAATTGTAATGTTTACCGGAGTTAATAAATATTTATTAAAATGCTTCCCAATGTTAAAGTTGAAAACAATTTGTATCGAGGACGCTTTCAAAATTGAAATTAAAAGATATCCCTGTTTAGATCTAACTTTCGATGCAGGTTTACTGCCAAATATTTTTCATAGACCCTAATTTCTGACAAAAAAATTTATAGCTTTATGATAAAATGGTTAATATTACATTCTTCTATAAATATTTTTAGTTTGAAATTATATAAAGAAAACTATGATTTATGAAGACAGGACTGAAGATATAAAAACTTTGTATTTTATGCTTATCACATTATCAGATGCCACCTGCAAACAAATTATATCATTTTTAGATATTATGAAGTAAAGATAGTTAGAACAATCATCTTACAAATTGAGATTTATTTCTCTACCAAACCAAATCAAACATTAAAATGTCAGTTCATTTTCTTTAATTATATACTACATGTGATACAGTTCCTTTTGTGTTTTTTAAATGCATTATACAATTTTATTTGAGCCAGGATTTATTATTTTAAAGTCCCGATTAAATTTGTCTTGCAAAAGGTGAATATTGGAAAAAAATTGTTTATAACTTAAAAAACTGAAAATGCTCGTAAAAATAATTTTTTGAAAATCATAGAATAATATTCACTTCAGTCTAAATGAACGCTAAAGCAACTTATTTACACTTCTGGTGAATTTTATACAAGATATTTTTTCAATAATAATGTTATACATACAATAAAAAGAAGTAAGTAAAATAGTATGTAAAAAAACATTCGGAAGAAAAATAAAATACTCTGCTTTCAAAGAGATAAAATCTAATAAGAAATAGCAAAAAATAACCTTTTTTAGGTCTTCCGAAATAAAAACAACATCCTAAACAGTATTTACATCTTGGCTTAATACATTAGCATTAGCAAAACCAGAGACCCAAATACCTCATGATATAAAAAGTTTTTCTGACAAAGAGACTGGAGCATACATCATATAAGGCATCTTTTGAAGAGGTACAAAGCTGGATAAGTGCCTCTTCTGAGTATTTCATGCATATGGAGGATGCGTAAGATTTTTTTCCTTTTCACCAGTATATCTTTTTATAGCAATAAAAATTGTGACGAAAACGTGGATATGAATTTTTAAGCCGAGCACACCTCAAATATTCTTTGGAAAACGAAAGAGATGAGGGTGTGCGAAAGTTTCGAAGAGGAGGAATTGAAATTTTTGACATGCTCACCTGGTGCTGGTCAAAATTATTGACATTTCTAGAGATTTTTCAACAGTTCTTTCTTTTTTCTTATACAAAAACAATGCATTGAGGTTCCAAGTGTAAAAGTGCATGACAGTTGAAGATGGTTATTCGATTTTATACCATAAGGAAAGTTTCAAAGGACAAAGACTTGAAATAAGGTGGAGAGATAATGTCAAAAATTTGTCATTTGAGAAATATGCCGTTGAATGTTGCTTGATAGAAGCTTCAAGTCAAAAATTGTATTTGCAACTTCTCCCTTTTATTCATACCCGAAGCAATACAGTATGTTATACAATATTGATCAATACTGCGTGATATTATATACTAAATAATATTGTGAATATAATTTAATATCGTACAATAATGTGTAATGTATATGTACTACTGTAGCTATATATAAAAATAGTAAGTTCGGCTTTTGTAAAATCGCATAAATGTAAATAACGACTTACTTTCTATGTACAAATTTATTATAATATTTTAATAATTTTTTTAAATTTAGAACTTCTAAGGATCTATAAGAAATTCCACAGAAGGATTGAAATGGAACATTGAATGTTATAAATAGTTCAATGTTCCATTTCATTCTTTTAGAGAAAATGGGAATACAAAAAAAAAATAAAAGTCACAGTGAAATAAATGAAAAAATAATCTATTGACTCAATAAAAGTATCGATAAACATCCCATTTTATATCAAATCTATCGACTAAAAATCGATGTTTTTTTTTGTCTTTATACTTCTGTATTAACAAAAACGAGATATCCATAATGATTTCGCACGTATGCTTTATTTTCCCTTGAATTTGTCTTGCCTATTCTTCATATATATATTATAAAGTCTATAATTAAAATAAATTTTCTAAAATATCGTATAAATTAAAGACAAATAATACGAAATTTGGATCTTTATTGGAAACTAAATAATCTTCTTATTTTGTAACAGCTTTAAAAAAAATTTCGCCAACTATTAAATTCTAAAATAATATACGGTTCCTTTTTCTCAAGTGACTTACACTATAGTTATAAAAACCAGTGTGTTTTCAATAAAGTAACTATGCCTACGCAATACTTATTCCCAATAAACAACGATAAACAAATTATCACTATGATGAAAGATGAAATCTTTACTGCGATGGTCATTTTTAATATAATACTAATTATAAATAAGGAAAATGCATTTAAATTAGAAAAAAAGTATGTTATACTTTGTGCATACATCATGGTTACATTTTGCATCGAAATTTTAAAAAATCTATTTTTCTTACTTGGAATAGATTAAAGTTTTTTTGTTGTTAATATCCTTTTAATAGAGCATCTATCCGTAAAAATAACCTCTTACAAAAAAAATGATTGTTTTAACTATATTAAATAAAAATAATGATCAAATATTTTTATTTAATATAGTTAAAACAATCATTTTTTCCGTAAGAGGTATTTTTTACGGATAGATGCTCTATTAAAAGGATATTAACAACAAAAAAAACTTTAATCTGTTCCAAGTAAGAAAAATAGATTTATTTTAAAATTTCGTTGCAAAATGTAACCATGATGTATGCACAAAGTATAACATACTTTTTTTCTAATTTAAATGCATTTTGCTTATTTATAATTAGTATTATATTAAAAATGACCATCGCAGTAAAGATTTCATCTTTCATCACAGTGATAATTTGTTTATCGTTGTTTATTGGGAATAAGTATTGCGTAGGCATAGTTACGTTAATGAAAACACACTGGTTTTTATAACTATAGTGTAAGTCACTTGAGAAGAGGGAACCGTATATTATTTTAGAATTTAATAGTTGGCCAAATTTTTTTTAAAGCTGTTAAAAAATAAGAAGATTATTTAGTTTCCAATAAAGATTCAAATTTCGTATTATTTGTCTTTAATTTACACGATATTTTAGAAAATTTACTTTAATTATAGACTTTATAATATATATATGAAGAATAGGCAAGACAAATTCAAGGAAAAATAGAGCATACGTGCGAAATCATTAGGGATATCTCGTTTTTGTTAATACAGAAGTATAAAGACAAAAAAAAACATCGTTTAGTCGATAGATTTGATATAAAATGGGATGTTTATCGATACTTTTATTGAGTCAATAGATTATTTTTTCATATATTTCACTGTGACTTTTATTTTTTTATATTCCCATTTTCTCTAAAGGAATGAAATGGAACATTGAACTATTTATAACATTCAATGTTCCATTTCAATCCGTCTGTGGAATTTCTTCTAGATCCTTAGAAGTTCTAAATTAAAAAAAAATTATTAAAATATTATAATAAATTTGTACATAGAAAGTAAGTCGTACATTTATGCGATTTTACAAAAGCCGAACTTACTATTTTTATATGTAGCTACAGTAGTACATATACATTACACATTATTGTACGATATTAAATTATATTCACAATATTATTTAGTATATAATATCACGCAGTATTGATCAATATTGTATAACATACTGTACTGCTTCGGGTATGAATAAAAGGGAGAAGTTGCAAATACAATTTTTGACTTGAAGTTTCTATCAAGCAGCATTCAACGTCATATTTCTCAAATGACAAATTTTTGACATTATCTCTCCACCTTATTTCAAGTCTTTGTCCTTTGAAACTTTCCTTATGGTATAAAATCGAATAACCATCTTCAACTGTCATGCACTTTTACACTTGGAACCTCAATGCATTGTTTTTGTATAAGAAAAAAAGAAAGAACTGTTGAAAAATCTCTAGAAATGTCAATAATTTTGACCAGCACCAGGTGAGCATGTCAAAAATTTCAATTCCTCCTCTTCGAAACTTTCGCACACCCTCATCTCTTTCGTTTTCCAAAGAATATTTGAGGTGTGCTCGGCTTAAAAATTCATATCCACGTTTTCGTCACAATTTTTATTGCTATAAAAAGATATACTGGTGAAAAGGAAAAAAATCTTACGCATCCTCCATATGCACGAGATACTCAGAAGAGGCACTTATACAGCTTTGTACCTCTTCAAAAGATGCCTTATATAATGTATGCTCCAGTCTCTTTGTCAGAAAAACTTTTTATATCATAAGGTATTTGGGTTTCTGGTTTTGCTAATGCTAATGGGTTAAGCCAAGATGTAAACACTGTTTAGGATGTTGTTTTTATTTCGGAAGACCTAAAAAAGGTTATTTTTTGCTACTTTCTTATTAGATTTTATCTCTTTGAAAGCAGAGTATTTTATTTTTCTTCCGAATGTTTTTTTATATACTATTTTACTTTCTTTTTATTGTATGTGTAACATTATTATTGAAAAAATATCTTGTATAAGATTCACCAGAAGTGTAAATAAGTTGCTTTAGCGTTCATTTAGACTGAAATAAATATTATTCTATGATTTTCAAAAAATTATTTTTACGAGCATTTTCAGTTTTATAAGTTATAAACAATTTTTTTCCAATATTCACCTTTTGCAAGAAAAATTTAATAGGGACTTTAAAATAATAAAGCCTGGCTCAAATAAAATTGAATAATGCATTTAAAAACACAAAAGGAACTGTATCACATGTAGAATATAATTAAAGAAAATGAACTGACATTTTAATGTTTGATCTGGTTTGGTAGAGAAATAAATCTCAATTTGTAAGGTGATTGTTCTAACTATCTTTATTTCATAATATCTAACAATGATATAATTTGTTTGCAGGTGGCATCTGATAATGCGATAAGCATAAAACAAAGAGTTTTTATATCTTCAGTCCTGTCTTCATAAATCATAGTTTTCTTTATATAAATTTCAAACTAAAAATATTTATAGAAGAATGTAATATTAACCATTTTATCATAAATCTATAAATTTTTTTGTCAGAAATTAGGGTCTATGAAAAATATTTGGCAGTAAACCTGCATCGAAAGTTAGATCTAAACAGGGATATCTTTTAATGTCAATTTTGAAAGCGTCCCCGATACAAATTGTTTTCAACTTTAACATTGGGAAGCATTTTAATAAATATTTATTAATTCCGATAAACATTACTATTCTATGATATTTTCATAACTTCCTCAAAACTCAGATCCAAATTTGGACCTTTTCCAGTCACACTTTTGCCAGCCTCCTTTCAGCAAATCAAATACTACTAACGTTTGGCTATATGTTTTATAAATATTCTTTCTATTACTAATTTAATTCGATGTGACATTATAAAAATAAAATTCAAGGATTACTGAAATAAATTTCATATTTTTCTAATTGCATGTTGATGACCTTACAAATAACTGATAATCCATCGAAATCAGATACATTTTGTATTATTACAGGAATATCATTTTTACATCTGAGTAATTTAAATCTTTATTCATAAACGGTATAATTATCTTTCAACCTGATATAATTTGAATACAAATAACTTTCTTTCAAGTGATTCGTACTTTGTCACATAATTAGTACTCATCAGCTGTTTATTAAAAGAGCATAAATTAATATACAGAATTAATCCTCAAACTCTTCGTCATCTGATACGATTAATCTTGTGTACAAGCTATAAATACATTATTTATGTGAGGGAATAAGAATGAAATAGAAATCAATTATGATTTCTTATTGATGTCATTGGCTTGTTTTTGGCAATCCAATCACTATAAGCTAGACTTTTATCATTTAAGAAACATTACTTTCTCATTTGAACATCATTAATACTTACCTAGAAGACAATAAACTCAAAACCAAAAGAAATTTTAATAAGACCACAACATCTTTTTAAATATTTCCAGTTAGAGATAATGGGTTTTACAAGCGGTAATTGAATTATTTCAGAATATTTTGTTGCATAAAATGTTTCAATCAGCTAATCATTAGGAAAATTAAGCCTGTTATTATCATTATGTGGAGATTATTAGGACATTTATTTGCATTAACTAATGTCCTAATTCTGTTTATTTTTAAACAATTTTTTTTTCAATCTATTTTCGTTTTAAATCAAAATGAAATTGGAATTTCATTCTCTTCTCTAATTAATTTATTACTCGAATAATTTTGAATTTGTTGAGTATGTCATTGTGTAGTTAATAATCGAATGAGAATAAATCGTTAAGATTTTTTCAATGCATGAAATCGTCAGCCAGTATTTGCTAACTAAGACTTAATTTGTAATAGGAAAATCATTAATTAGCTTGATTGTTCTTCTCAAATTAATCATCATTTGTGTAATAAGGTGCTTAATAGTTACTTTAATTTTAATTGAATTTTGTTCGAATATCTGTTAATATGTTATTAAACTTAAGCAAAAACATGGCTCACCATAAGACATTGAATCTGTAGTAATTTAAGATGAACATAAATTATTCTATTTATTTCAACCATCAATTTTAAACATAAAATGCAAATTTGGTTTTTAAATAATATTAATATTATTTTATATCATTTGGAAATCGATAGCATTGTGTTTCCATAAAGTTGTGATTTCATTACTTTTAGCTTTTGAAAATGTAATTTAGGAGTTCCGAAATGATCGTAATGAACTGCTCCCTCTATTTTCTTTATTTTATGTAATTTTACCTTTGAATGTTCAGTATTATCAGTAATTGACCCTTCAATAAATGCATGAGGTATTATATAATAGTAGCATTCACTAATTTTGCATAACATAACTTTGAAAAATGAATAAATTTTTTCAACTTCAAAAATTGTTATGAAGAGAAATTCTACTGAATTTGTCATATGTTTGTTGTTTTCAATTGTGATAACTATGCAAATGTTAGTGAGAAATTTCTTATGTTAGACCAGATTTCTTCAAGTGCTTCCAATGTGGAAAGTCAAAGTAAGTACTTTCAAAGAGTGTATCAAAATATCATGTATATTAATATCAATTTATTACTATTTTTTGTATTATAAAAAATGCAAAATTAGTTCTGGATCATTCAGCATATCAGACGAAAGATAAGATAATAAGAATCTGTTTGAAAATTAGTGACGAGTCGGTTTTTCGACGGAACCTTTTTTTCAAATCTGGATTTTAAGAATGTTCCATTTTTTCGAATATGTCAATACGAATTTTAAAATAGGCATTCGAACAAATTATGTACCATTCGATCAACTTACCTATGGTTTGTAGAATGATTCAGTATTACCAAACATCCAAAGAGATGTAGCGTAACTATGATTAACTTCTTTTTGTCATAATAAATGAGACATTAGAATCGTTGGTATATAAGATCTACTGTACACAATTGGCAGAAGTTTATGGTCAATATCTATAATCTTTTATTTTTTTATGGTTCTGACCACAGGCTTTGACTTTAATACTTTATGATCATACTTCATATTTATATACTTAAACGCAATCTTTCTAATAAATTAAATTTCACCCATGTGCTCATTTTATATCTCAAATACACTCATTACCCCCAATTATATGATACCCCAAATACTTTCCAAATGGGAAAAGTGTTGAATCGCATTGCAAATTCGGTACAAACCGAAGATGATTGCAACATTTAAACTTTATATTATATATAACATTGTTTTAGAAAAAGCAAACAATTTCCTATTTGCAATCTGATTATTAATTTTTTTAATTATTAAGAATAAATTTTACTCCGATAAAAATCTGAAGTTTTGTTGTAAAGACCATATGTCAAATGTTAACCGTCTAGATACTACCGCTTTTTGAGTTATCTTTGTCACAGACAGTGTAACGTCCCCTTTCTCATTCTTAATAAGCTGCATTTCCATCCAGCTGTGTCATCACCTGTTAAAACTCTAAATAGTTTAATTCCTCCAGATTGCAAGATGGGGAATCTTTTCACCCGTGTGGTCTTCGCATCTGGTCAATAGTAACACCACAGCTGAAGAAACATACATGGGGCTCATTATTTAAGAGAAACTTATTGCACCTTCAAGGGAACGGAGTCAAACCACCTAAAGGCTAAATGTTCTCCATTCTGAAAGCGTGTTCCAAGATGGCCACTTACGAGGAAGTATCATTAACGGACATTCCCACAATATACTGTGCAACTGAGTGGGGCATTGTGCTGAACAACTATTGGGCGATAGAGGGTTCAGGTGACCAATGTGAATTGAGAGACGGGGATTGGACAAGGTTAAAAAAATGAGGGTGCGTGGGTGTATGCTTTGAAGGAGGTGGATAAACTCTTCTTGGATTACGGACTAGTGAATTACGCTCCACCCTGGAATAGCAATGTTAACTACAACCAGTTAGTTTCTTGTGGTGTTATTTCTCTGAATTGAGGGATAACTTTTTTCACAATAAACCTTCAACCTTCGACTGTTATGGAAGTTGATGATATTTTCATATGTGATTGAATATTTTAAATGCCAAATATTTAAACTTAGATTAGAACAAATTGTTCGTATGTACATATGTAGTTGTAAATAAACGAATTGTCTGAAATTCTACTTTTTTATTTCCTCAGTCGGGATGAAGATATTACAACAGACAAGTGGATGTTTTCTAAAAATGTGTTTTTCGAACTCTGGGAATCAATGAACTCCAAAACTCAGAGAACCATCAAAATCTCTTGATTTTTTTTGTCAATTACTATTCTTTCTTTGTATTTCGTAAACAAGAAAACATACAAAACCCAGACTAGAAGCCTATAAGAAGAAATCAAATTGCCTGTAATCCTTACATTAAGTGATTACCTTAAATTTATCAAATAGAATATACTCAATTATATGAATTGAATTTTGCTAAACAGAATATTGTTAAATATTACAGTTTGATTACAATGCCTTATGACAAATTATTCATAAGAGATCTTTACAAGAATTTAGATAAATAAATACAGAAAAATAAATATCTCTCAGGGTTTCGAATATCATAAAACATGATGACTCAAAAAATATTATCAAACATTTACCCATCGTAAAATTTTTATACTTAATGCTTTTCAAAGTCTCTTAAGGTGTAGAATAAAGGATAGAAAATATTTTTCTTAAAAAATAAAAAGAAAGACTTTAATGTTCTCGAATATGTGCAAGGATCGGCGATAGAACATTGAAGTAATAAGCCTGCCCGTCATCTTTGATGGATGGGTAAATAATCACCACAATTTAGAGGTTGGGAAATTTCTTGTGCGTGCATAAAATATGCGGCAAAAAGAAAACCAAAAAATGTGGGAAACTCAAAACAGAAGAAAATAACTTATATGAAGAGTTAATTTTCCTCATATTCATTTTAATATCTCGTGGTTCATATTTCTGAAAAAAAGGTGGGAGATGATGAAAGGATATGTTGATTAATTGGGAAGTTTGGATGATGTTATGGTTGAAGATTAAAAATTACACTAAAAGAAAACTACCTGTCCACTCTCTGATATTTAATATTAAAAAGTAGAATTTGTATTGGAAAAAGTTTCAAAGATCAAAGGCAGAAGTGACTGGAATAATTTAAATTCAGATGGTATAAAAGTGCTTTTAAAAATGAATTATGTACTAGTGATGTCCCAATAACATTGTTTTTCTATTCCAATATTCTCTCTTATCTAAAATTGTTAATACATTTTATGATAAAGAAAAACGTATTATTTAAGTAACTAATAATGATTTGAAGGAACAATTCTAATAATTTATTTTTTCCTTAGGCATATGCATTGTATTATGCATATATATTTAATATAAATTTATATGAAACTGCTTTCTTCTGGAGAAACTGCTTTTTTTGGAGATTTATTACGATACTACAAACTCTTCAAATATCAGTTTCTTTTTCTTATAAAATGAGGGAAAAGGGTAAAATACACATATCTTTTGTAAATGTTTTGATAACCGTAAATAATAAAACATTAATTTTTCTAATAATACTTCAGATTTACTCAAAACATAATTTTAATTACAAGTTAATTAACTATTAAAAAAGTTATATCAATTCATTTATGAAAACATCTCATTACTTTTTTTAATATATCGATTCTTTGTATTAAAAGCATAATCCTCTCAACCAAAGGTAGTTCTTTTAAAGCAATCAACATTATGTACACTTTGGTGACATGTATTTAATCATTCTGTGTTGATTACTTGTGAATAGGTTCTGACTGAAACTTTGTAGTTTGAGGAATATAAGAGCCAGAGAGCTAACACAAGGTGACCCCCTCTGCTAGAGGCAAAGAGAGCTTCCATGAATGACGCCGAGTTCGGATGTAATGTACAGCCTACATGTAATACTGATTAAAGATGAATTTTTGTAAATAATTCCAATACCAGTGAAGCTGAAGTGGAAATGTCTGGGTCGTAGGCTTATGTTATAA